>APFE031214672.1:19368-52453 GCA_000404065.3 Pinus taeda | reverse complement strand
ATATTATTTTATATCAATTATGCATTATTCGATGATTAAAAAGGTAGATAGAAAAAACAAGGTATAACTATTTGGCATAGCATTGGGTGCCAACAATTCCCTTTCCATTTTTGCTAATGAAGTGACCCCCTCTTGCTTATATTAAATTTTTTGGTTGTCTTTATTGATCTTGAACATCAAATTTGTTTTTCTTATGGGTTGTTTGATCTTTCAATAAATGACACAAGTCTTTATTTCTTCATAAACTCTGGAACAAGTTTCTTTACATTGTCTTCATGGTTCATTTTTATGATAAATTGATGGGTTCCTAATGTCATTATGAACAATCTATGGGTTATGGCTTTTGAAAATACTGAGAGGGGGTGAATCAGCATTTCTTACCAACTAGTAACTTATTAATCTTTTCAGAAAATCAATTAATCTTCAGTAGTATTCAAAAATCATAAATAAACAGTAGACAATGAACACAAATATTTTTAGGTGGAAAACTCCCTCCGGGTCAAAAACCATTGAACATTTTTATAATAAGTTCTTTAAATCTTGAACTCCAACTGAAAGAAAACTACAACTTCCTAGAACTCTAGAAAATCATTCTTCTCCAGCACCCACTGGAAGGACGCCCCAATGCCTTAGGTTTTATCAGCAATCAGTTGAAAGGATGCTACAACACCATAGCAAGCACCAACTTGCCCTATCACAACCCTACCACCTTGAAGTGTTTTTAGGTGCCAACCTGAAGGTGATTTCAACCACCTCCCTAACACCACCCTAAAAAGGACAAAAATTAAATACAAAATTGTCGACTACCATACCAGGGACAATGATTCACTTTACAACAACATATAATATTTTTTCTTCAACAGACCAAAATAACTCTAGGACCTAAACCCTTGTCCCGACTACAAACCAAACCCTTGTACCAAAACAAAATAACTTCTTCAATTTGTGTACAATAGTACAATCCCTTTACAAATATTCACAGGACTCTAAACAATTTGTTCAATGATTAATTATCGCAGATTAATTAATATATTAATCTAATATATTATTATTAATATATTAATATCATATATATTTAATTATATATATAATCTATATATTAATTAATATAATAATATATTAATTATCAAATTAATTATTTATAATAAATCATAATTAATAAATTATAACTAATTAATTATTAGGGTTATTAATTTATCACTTATTATATATATATAATTATATATATATATAATATATAATATATATATTATAATCAAATTCCATCATTATAAACAATTATTTTAATTAAATTAATAAAGTAAATTAATTAAATTAATAAAAGTAAATTTAATAAAATTAATAAAGTTAATAAATTAATAAATTAAATTAAATTAATAAAAACTAAATTTATAAAATATTAATTAAATTAAATTAATAAAATTAAATTAAATCAATTTAATAATTTTATTTATTTTAATTAAATTAATAATTAAATTAAATTAATATTTTATTAATTTAATAAAAATCAAAATTAAATTAATTTAGTAATTTCATTTATTTTAATTAAATTAATAAAATTAAATTAATAAAATTAATAAAATAAAACAAATTAATAAATTAATTTAATTAATAAAATAAAATTAATAAATAATTATCCCAGTCGACAGTGTGTTGATCCGATTCCTCATTAGTATTTATTTCTCTAAAGCAGCTCATCTTTTATCATCATTCATAAGTCCTGATGATGGATCCCATTTGGGATTTGAAACGTTGGCATAAAAATGTTCATACTGTGGATTCTCCGGTCACTGATTCAAATGTTGTACAATTGTGAAATTGTCCCTGAATTGAAGATGATACCCTGTTATTGTAGATTGTGAAACTGTACTTCCCTGCTCTACCATTACCACTTCACTATTGTAGTAATTTGCTCTTCCTTCAATGAGAAAATTTATCTTTCTACATTGCCTTTGATGATTAGAGGAGAGACCTGTACATTGAAGTTCTTCTTCTCATGTCAAGTATAGTATCTTCCTACAACTAATTCAAATAATCAAGAGAAAAATCTTCTATAGATAGAATTAGAACATTCTCCTCTTGATCAATGCTCGTAGGAGGTTCATACAATCTCAAGTTTCCCACATTCACAACAAAATAAATTTGCATGTAAGGTGGAAAATCTAATCAGAAAGCGTTGTTACCAATCTTCTCCAATATTTTGAAAGGACCATATATGATTGGTTTGATCTTTTTACCTTCACCTTGCAATCTTTCTTTGTTGATATACAACCAAACTTGATCTCCCAATTTGAAATCATGATCAACCCAATGGTACTTGGATTAGATTTTCTAAAGTTTTTCTTGTACCCTTTGATGCACTAACTGGATTTGTTCAATGAAATGCTTGGCTTTCTCCACATCACTATGTCTATCTGTTGCAATACCTTTACCAAAGATGAATCCAAAGGAAACTTTGGAAAATAACCCAAACAAGCTTCAAATGGAAATATTTGTGGAGATGAATTCTTGGCATGATTGTAGGCATCTTGGATGTAATGCAAATGCTCATCCCAAAGCTTTGGATGCTTACCACAATATCCTCAAAGGAGATGCACTATTTTTTTGTTCAATACTTTTGTCTAGTTGTTGGTTTGTAGATGAAATGGTGTGCTCTTCTTCAACTGTATGTCCATGAGTTCCCATAAAATTGACAAAAACTTCTCGATAAATCGAGAATCGCGATTGGAAATAATAGAAGTAGGTAACCCAAAGTGAACCCATACATTTTGGAAGAACATATTTGTAGTTTGTTTACTTGTGACCTATTTCTTACAAGGAATCAACGCACACATTTTGTTGAAATGATCCACTACAACCTATAAATAATCATGTCCTTTTCTAGACATAAGTAGTCCCCCTATAAAATGCATAGAAACACTTTCCCAAGGACGAGAAGGGATAGGAACTAGAGTGTACAAACCCAATTTCCTATTACTTGGCTTACTAGTAGCACACATAGAACATCATTTTACATATATTGATACAATTTTAGTCATTGAGGCCAATAGCAATACCTCTATAGTTGAGCAATTATTTTTCCTACACCAAAGGGACCAACAATAATAGAAGTATGGGTTTCCCCTATGACATTAAATCTTTCACCATGTGGAATATACAACTTGCCAAGATGATACAACAATTTTTTATGAACATGATAATCCAACTCTTCAACATGATTGCGTTGACTCAAAGTTGCCTACACATCTTTAAAATCTTCATCTTGAGCATACTATTCAATGTAACTTTCATGCATGATTGAGTTATCCTTAAGAATGACAGATGCATTAACAATAAGCCTTGACAACAAATCTGCAACTTCATTGTAAATACATTTCTTATACCTAATGACAAATGAAATTGTTGCAGAAACCCCATCCATCTGAAATGTTTATCTTCTTGTAGCTTGGTTTTCGATTCTAGATATTGTAAAGGTTGATGGTTAGTATGAATTACCATTTATTTACCCATCAAATAATTCTTCCATTTCTTCATGCTTTGTACCAAATCATACAACTCAAACAAAGAGCCCAAAGATTTAGATTTCACCTGAATTACTCATTGTGAGGCCAAAATAATTAAGGTCGATTTTTTTGGACAAAACCTCGATCCAACTCTCACAAGCAAATTTGAGTCTGAGCCAAAAGGTTTTGTATGTTTTGACTAGTGTGAACCTGTAAGAAAGATAGTCGAATGTGAGAAGAATTTAATCACATTAGCCCAAATTAAAAATAAACAACTTGTCAGACAAATTTTTCGAGCCAAGAGAAACAAGTATAAAAAGAATTCAACCTGTGTTGTCCATATAGAAATTCCTAAGGGGCCTTCTCCTTAATAGGAAAAATCGAAATTCGATCATGTTGAATATTATGAGGATAATTTTATCTTCAATAAATATGAGAACAATGTTTCATTTGGATAAGATAATGATTGTAAAATCAAAATGGTTCTCACAATTGCGTGCAGAGTTGCTTCTGGAAAGAGAAGTATATAGTTGTAGTTCCCTACCTTAAAAATAAAGTCCATGTGTTGCAATGAATTGTACATGCAAGGAGTTATTGCTCTGTGATCCTGTTTCTGAAAAGGATCTCTAGAAAGAAAAAAGGAAAAATGGCTAATATATAGATAGATCAATCACAACCCAATCTTCACACATGCAACATACAAACAATTTTAGATGTTATAAATAAAAAGCATGCACCTATCCTTCTCGCGGGTCGATGAAGGGCATTGATTTCATTGTAGAATTCCATTTCTCCACTCAAACAATTTTCTTCATTCACACTCGATCTCAACACCTGCACACAACCACAAACACTCAAGGATGACAAGTGATCTTCCTCAAACGATTGTCAGCTCAAAACATCATAGAATCAATATATGTAACTATTGCAAACATGTATATAGGGAAGGAACATATATTTATATTAATCTAAAATCAAGATACAAATATATCTTCGCCCTAGGTCGTCTCTCCAAATTATACCAAACATCACCAAAACATGTACCAACACATATACCAAAACACCAGACCAAAACTACCTTGCCTCAACCAGCAAACGATGAAGAATACATAGCTTGCATCTGATCCACCATCTCCGATGTAGTTTCATTAGGCCCAAAGTGCTTCCACTACGATTTAACCTACTTGATTGATCGGTTCTAGAGAATGATCATATTTCTCCGCAAAATGCACTGCAATTCCGTCTAGAATTCTCCTTTTGATTCCACCTGCAATACAGACCAGACAATCACATGATCAACATCTTTAACATACTTCTTAAACAACGACACATGGAAAACATCATGGACTTTCATTGTTGATGGCAGTGAAATTCAATAAGATACTAGCCCAATCCTCTGACTAATACTGAAGGGTCCAAAAACCCATGGTGCCAACTTGGCACATGATCTAATCCGCAAGGAGCTCTTCTTTGGTTTTATGCGCAAGTACACATGTTCCCAAACCTGGAACTCCTTGAACAACCTACTCTGGTTTGCATAGCTCTTCTGCCTATCATATGTTTCTTTTGAATTCTTCTTGATCACCTGCATTTCTCGCTCCACGTCTGCCAACATGTCCGGTCCAATCAACACCCTGTTAACATGATCACTCCAATTGATGGGAGTATTACAACTCTTCCCATACAATGCCTCAAGCGAACTCATCCTCAGTGACTCCAGGTACCCATTGTTGTAAGCAAACTCATCCTCAGTGACTCCAGGTACCCATTGTTGTAAGCAAACTCTACCAATGGATGGTAATCTTCCCACTTCCATTGTTGATGCATCAAATAAATCCTCAAAATGTCCTCCAATATCCTATGGTGAGCACCAGTATTGCAGCAATAATGTTGCAACTCCTGGGCTACCTACTTTACTCTTATCAACCCGGTAGTTCGTAACAAACTTGGAAGCATCAGTGTTGTATGCACAAGTACTAGTTCTTACTGCAGGTTTTCACTTGGTCAGCCGGCGTAAGATCACTAGGATCTCAAGCCAACTTCTATGCATTTCATAAGAAGCTCTATATGTGATGAAAGGAAAGAAAGATAGATGCTATTCTAACTGTAGAAAGGAGAAAAATTGAAATGTAAAGCAAGACTAGTGAACCCTAATTAACCAACTAATTCTACTTTTGCAAAAAGCACTATGAAAACCATGAAATGAATGGCATTACCTATTCAAGGAAGTAAACAACATCTAAATATGTTATTTCTGGAAGTAAATAATCAAAAAACATATTTTTGGATTTTTATGTATTTTTATGTGAATTTGACATGCATGTAATTTATTGTGTGTGAATGTGGCAGTGAATAGGTGGTATTGAAGGGCGGTTTTGGGACTTAATGGGGTGTAGGACGGTGTGGATGAGTCTTAGGAGGTCTCATGTGGCCTTCTGGAGGCCTTTCCTACACTCGGCCTTCAAAAGGAAGCCTACAGGAAAGTCTACAGGAGGACACAGGAAATCTACAGGAGGAAAAACAACGTTCTATAAGAGGCCTACAGGAGGAGGCCGAGAGAAGTTTTCACTATTTTGAGGGTGTGAGAGTGGGTGAAAGAGGTGGATGAAGGTTGGAATGAGGTGTTAGGGCACCTATGGTCTACAATGAACCACCAAGAGAGAAAAAGATGATTGGATTTGCTCAAGGAAAGAAGAAGAAGTTATATGGAAAAGGCAGGAAACTAAGGCAGAATTGAGGTGAGACATGGGCAAACTGTAGGGCATGGATCAGATGGAGGATGGGATGGATGATAGGCTGACCTACTGCTAGAAGATATTTGCTACAAAGGAACTGACATTCAACCAATAAAATCAAACAAGCAATGAAATGAGTGCATCTAGAAAAACAGAGTTTTGCATCAAAATAGTCTAAACTATGATCTATGAAAGTAAATGTTAAAGAATGCTGCAATAAAGGAAAGCATGAAAGAAGACTATTGCAAATAAAGAAGTGATCATGATGAAGAAGATTTGAAGCAAACAAAACTGGACTATTAACCTACTAAAAAGCTGCAAACACTAGAAGTCCTATGAATGAGGAAAATCTGTGTTTTTAGGGTAGCAAGAGGGTCTTTGCCTCAAATCATAGTCCCAACAGGAGGAAGAGAGGCCAAGGCACTGTTGCTATCCTTTTGAATCTTATTTTTATCACTGCTTAACCTGTTATAGAGAGCACAAATACAAATGAAGCTACCAACAGCTTCCTTAAAATTAGGGAGGCTTGGCTCCCAAAACTCAAGATAGTCATCAGTCATCCTCCACTTGCTTGGCTGCCTTCTAGTGCATGATTTGGTTGCTTGTACTCCGAGCTGAATGAAGGGGAATTTGAAGTGAGGAGTAATAATGAGGGGGATTCCCTCCTATAAGTCCTCTCCTTTTGTCCACTTCGAGTTATTCTTGCCATTTGTCCACTGGATCCTTGACTTTGACCTCAAAAATCATCAATAATATATATTAAACACATGTTAGACCACATGGCATCATAACTAACTCAACTCACTTTATAAGCATAAATATAATCAGAAAATCATGTAATAAGCTAAGAGAATGGTTGATTTGACTCTGTTAGGAGGTAAAATGAGCTCATATAATTACCCATTTATGAGGCTCATCATCACCCCCCTACTGGTGGTGTTGCTCATCCTCTGAGCAACTTAGTCCATCTCCTCATCTTTTATGGTCATGGTGGCCTCCCTAGCATCCCAAGCTTCTGATGTGGTCTCCTCTTCCTTGTCATAGAATCCTGCCTCTTTGTCTATCTCTTCCCACTACTCCTCCTCTTCTTCTTCTTTTCTACCTTCCAGCATGCCTAACAGCAATGGAGGACTTAGTTTGAGGCCAATCTACTTGATCTTCAGCCTCTGCATGGAGCGCTTGTACATTGGCACTCTCCTTAATGCCTCCTTCATCCTCATGGGGGAATGATATTCCCTGATCTACAGACTGTGTGGTAAGGTGTTCCATCTCCTCATACATGCATGCACACAGTCATCCCCAAGTAGCCTTTCCATATCCTCAAAGTGTGCAATGGCTTGTGCCTGATCACTTATATATCTAGGGGAAAACTGAGGATTATTGGCAAGCAATTTTTGTGTGTTGATGAGTGCCATGGGATATAATGGCTCAACTCTTATCATTAATGGTTCATTCTGCTCTTTTAGCATCAATCTTCTTATTTTTGCTGCTCTCAACTCTTCATGGTTCATCCATAAGGCCATGGCCATTAGTTGTAGGTCCCCTAGCCTGGCATTTGGGTCCCACACATTCATGTCTATGAGGGCCATTTTATGTAGGTAGAATTTTTCCATCTTTTCCTTATCCTCTGATGTGATTTGGTCACACAGGCCCATAAACTGCCTATAATCTTGGAAATGCATTGTGCCTCTTTGTGCCAAAGTCTTTATCTGAAATTGTAACCATTGGTCCTTGAGATATAGGCCATAGGATTTTTTTGGTGTTCTACATTGCAATACCTCCATGGATAAGTTAGACATGCATGCCAGCTGGGTCTCTTTCTCTTGCAGCTGCCTCCTTAGCAATTCATTTTCAGTTTCAAGTTGGCTTCTTGTAATTGCTTCCCTGTGTCTAATAACACTCAGCTCTCTACCCATTTCTCTGAGTTTGTTTTCCATATGGCCAATATCCTCAGTCACTTTGGATTTGGCTATTTGCATCCACCTATGTGTTCTTATTCTCTCTTTCTCTAATTCAAAGAATAGTGGAATTGCAAATTTTTGTGGAATTATCTTTCCTCCCTCAAGAAGATTGTAGTAGGAGGCAAGACTGGGCTGGGGATCAAGTTCTTGTAGCTCTGTTTCTTCCTCCTTTACCTATGGCTATCCTTCCATCCTTTTCTCAAGCTTTTGGGTCTCCTGTAGTTTTGATAGTGTCTCCTATAGAACTGTTTGAGCCTCCTGTAGGCCTGTTTTCAAGTCCTATAGTTCTACCTTTTCTTTCCATGTGGAAGATCTAAGATTCCCTCTTTCATATGTGATAGGTTCCTTGGAAGGGGATTCCTTTCCTTGGGAAGAGTGTGAATCTTCAATTGTAATTGGCACTTTTGAAGAGGGCTGAGGTTTGCCTGTTTTGATTCTTATGCTCTTCCTAGCCCTTAAATACATGGAGGCCTGCCTTTTCCTATTTTTCTTTGGCTTAATTGGTGTACTAAGGGCAGTGACGGTAGCTGCTACCTCCCTTTCTAGAGTCTCAGGGACCCTTTTCTTTGTTGTGCTTTTTTTGCCTCTTTTTCTCCTCCTTCTATCTCTTTTTTGTCTATGTTTGCTCTGTTTCTTCAGCTTTTTCCTCTTCCATCTTAGTTTCTAACTCCTCCCTTTCTTGTTTGGTTAAGTCACCAGTTGCTTCACCTTCTCCCCTGTGCTACTTTTCCTCCTCAATGTCAGTAGGACTGATATCATATGTTAGGGCCTTTATGTCATCCTCAACTATCATGTTTCAGAAGACTTCCCATGCTATAGGGAGTGTAAATGTATGCAGGGCTTCTCCCACTAGGATTTTGATTAACCCATGGTGAGCTAGCTGCTCTGAATTCCCTGCTTGAACTTTAGTGCTGGATTCAATGAGGGACTACAGGAGGAAGTAGGGGATGTTGAGCTTTTGAGGGGCTAGAGTGTCCATGCCATACCTTAATTGAAGAAGGATTCTAAAGCGATAACCATAGACAATGTTGTACCTCCCCTCCCAGGAAATGTTTTTGATTATTTGGTAGCTAATATCATCCCAAGGATATGGTATGCTAGCCCTTCTAATGCCAGTTTTGTCTTCTACAGGGGTTTCATTGTTTTGGAAAAAGTTTTTCTTGGCAGCTTGGCCAATTGGTTTCTCATCCTTACTCCAAGGCAACCCAAGAGGAAGGGTAGTGACCCTACTCATAAATTCGAAGGTTATCTCCATGGAAAGACCTCTAAAGGTGACAATGGCATGTGTTCTTGTGTGAGGGACCAAAGAGTGGGCAAATTCTTGGGCAGTTTCCTCATCAAACCCTTAGACTTTCTCAAAGAAATTCATCCAATTTGCTCTTGTGAATATGTCCACTACTTGTGGATGTGCGTGGAGCCTAGTGGAGTTGGTGGGCTCCTTTCTCATAAATCCTCCTGTCATTTTGTTTATACTCTTTTGGGAAGCCAAATGTGGAGATGGAGTCAACAATTTTTGAGAAAAACATAGAAACATAGGAGACTATGTTTTTTTTAAATAAATAAGCAGAATTTTTTTTATGTATTTCCTCCTCCTAAAGGCTTTATCTCCTCCTCAAATTGAAACCACTTATTGAATATATGGATATTCAATGAGGGCATGCATGAAACCTACCTCCTCAAACCGAAAATCATGCTAAAACCTGTGTTTTCTCCCTTCAAAAGAGCTCACTGCCCCTCCTGTAGAAGCCTATTGTCCCTCCTGTAGAATTCCTATAGGTGCTCCTGTAGAACATGTAAGTGCTCCTGTAGAGAACACTGAGAGCAAGAATATGCAAGAGATCAATGGAGGATGATGGTTACAAGGCTGTGGGAGCACTAGGAGACTGTTGTAGCTGAGTTACGAGGAGAGAATGAAGGAAAAGGTGGTGAGAGTGCTCGGGGAGGAGTACTTATTACCCTTTATGGATATTTTTGGTGATGGGGGGTGAGCTGGCAAAGTATATGTTGGCTATATTCGGGATGTTGGTCCCCACCTACCTTGTCATCATGGCCCCCCTCCTCGTAATCATCCCTCATGATTGCATCAAGTTAACATTTCCTCCACTACCTGTCATTGGCATCTTTCTTGAGTTGATTGTGCGCATGTGTGGGTGACATCTCGAATGAGTGGAGTCAACTAGATGAAGGTGGCCAAGTTAAATGGTCGCCTTTCCCTCATTCAACCTCAACCATCTCATTTATTTTGCATTCCTTCTAATTACACAAATGCAAACAAAGGAGCGGGTTAGTTACTTACCTGTGATCCGAATGTATTTGTTGTGAGGTGTTGTGGCTCTCTTTCTCTGTTGCATGCCTTTATTTTATTTTTATGCATTTTCTTTGCTTGGTGATGTCTGGTTGTGTCTTCTGTAGGTTCTTCTCTAGCTAGATTTGAGCTTTAGGTGTCTTCTCAACCTCCATGTTTTCACTCTCTTGCTGCTGATGCTGGATTTTAATGGGATCAGCTGCTACCAGAATTCCTACAGGAGCTCCTATAGTTGCTTCTCCCCTTGAAAATTCAACTTATTTCTATGCTTGGAGCTGTGAGGATGATGCCAGAGATGCAGATGGAGATGGAGATGTAATAGGTAGGCTTCAGGTGAGGTGGATGGTGTTGTTTCCTCTCTTATTTTTTGTTTTTTTTCTTTTCCTGAAAAAACTGTTTTTTCCTGTGTTTTTCTTGGACAAGGAGAAGAATGATGCTTGGGGTGTGATGCGGGCCTAGAAATGATTCATGAAGCTTCCTTGTCCCTTGAACTTCCTTTTATATCCATTTTTGGCTTTCTGTAATTCCTGTGGGAGCATCCTGTAAAAAACATAGAGCCTCCTGTAGAAAACACATTTTTTGAAAAAAAGCACAGAGAGGTGAAAGAAATGCCAAGCATGATGGAGAAAGGTGTGGGAAGGTAGGATAGTTGTTGGTGTGGATGTTAGGTCTCCCTTGGCATCTTCTTCTGCTTCCAGTAGTCATCCTTCAAACCTGCAATGCAAATGAAAATTCATTTTTCTTTCTCTTTTTTTTTTTTTTGAAAACAAGTAGGGCACATCAGGGAGGTTTTCACCCTAATTGTCTACCTTGGATGCCTCCAAGGGAGGTTTTCACCGAGGGATCTTATTATTTTCTCTCTTTTTTATTTTTCTTCTTTATTTTTTTTTTGTTTTGTCATCACTGGACCAGCTCAGGAGAGGTTTTCAACCCAATGATGGGACTCAACCGCCTCATGGAGGTTTTCACTTGAGTCCTTATTTTTTATTTCTTTTTTCTTTTTCTTCAATGAGTGAGTGAAGTGGAGGCTAAGACATGCTCCACTACCATCACTGTCTTACTCAAATCTTCAGTGAACTCTCTCTTGGAGAGGGTTTTCTTGTGGACTTTCAACCGATGTCCATTGAAAAGCATGGGGATGGATTCATCATCAATGATTTTGATCATAGCTGAACCATTGTCACTGCATTTCTCCACAGTGTAGGGTCCCAACCATCTTGTCCTTAGCTTGCCTTTGAAATCCTTGTATCTTGAATCATAGAGTAGTGTCCAATATTCTTCTTGTAATTGCTTCTCCTTGATATTTTTGTCATGCCATATCTTTCTCTAAAGCTGAACTACCTTTGTATGGAGAAGGACCTGCAATCTATGTTCATCCAATCCATTGAGCTGAAGTAATCTTTCTTGATGTGCATGGTTGAGGTCTAGGTCTAGCTAAGCTACCATCCTGAGGGTATTGAATTCAAATTCTATTGAAAGCAAAGCCTTCTTCCCATAGACCAGCTCATAGGGTGTGAACACTGTGGTGGTCTTCCATGTTGTGTTGTAGGCCCAAGTGGCCTCAACTAATCTGTCCACCCAGTCTTTTATGTTGCTGCTCACTACCTTTTTCAAGAGCCCTTCCAATGCTCTGTTAGTGATCTCCACCTGCCCATTGGCTTGTGGATGGTAAGGGGTGGAGTTCCTGTGCTTGATTTTATGATGTGTGAGAAGGTCTTCATTCAAATTGGAAGTGAACTAACTGCCTTGATCTGTGACCAACTCTCTTGGATACCCAAACTTGTAGAATATGTTTTCTCTCAAAAACTCAACTAATTTTTCCTCTGTCGCTGCTTTGATTACTTTTGTCTCTACCCACTTTGTCAGGTAATCGGTGCACACATTGATGTATTGTTTCTGCTTTGAAGGAGGGTTGATAGGACCCACAAAGTCCATGCCCCACTTCTCAAATGGCTCAAAGGTCACTTGAGGTTGCATGGGAATCTCATCCTTTGGATTAGGTTTCCCCATCCTCTGACACCGATTCATTGGCTGGTGTATCTCCTCGCATCCTGATGAAGAGTGGGCCAGTAGTAGCCTGCTTGCAATATCTTGAAGGTAGTTCTTTTTGCTGCAAAATGACCTCCAAAAGGCCCATCACGATAGGTTAGGAGGATGTCAAAGACTTCCTCCTCCCTGACACATCTTCTCAAGATTTGATCTAGTCCAAGTTTGAAGAGATTTCCCCCAATCCAGATGAAAGGGGCACTTTTCCTTACTATCTTGCTCTTCTCTTTTGAGGACAGGTGTGGTGGGAACTATGCTAAAACTAAGTAGTTTTCTATATCAGAAAACCATGGAGAGAGTACTGAGATAGAAAACAGATGTTCGTCTGGCATTTGGTCATCCACCATTCCTTCTTCACTTGCAGGCAAAATTACTCTAGACAAAAAGTCAGCAACAACATTTTTTTTACCAGGCTTATCAATAATGTCAAATCAAATTGTTGCAGTAAAAGCAACCATCTAATAATGAGGGCATTTTGCATCTAGTTTGTTCATTAAATATCTGATTGCAGCATGGCCAGTGTGCACAAAGGTTTGATAGCTTGTGATATAATGTCTGAATTTGTTTAAGGAATGCACAACAGCTAGGAGCTCCTTCTCGGTCACGGTATAGTTTAACTCTGCCTTTGACAAGTTTTTGCTTATAAAGTATATGGCATAAGGTAACTTTTCATCAATTTGTCCCAAGGCTACTCCTATTGCTTTGTTCGAGGCATCTGTGTGAATGTGGAAAGGTAGGGCCTAGTTTGGGCCTCTCAGAATTGGGGCAGTCACAAGCTTGCTCTTCAAGGTATCTAGGGTATCTTAACAGTTTTCCGACCATATGAACTCAACATCTTTACCTAAGATGCCAAACAAAGGAGATGTTAGCTTACTAAAATCTTTAATGAATCTCCTGTAATACCCAGCTAAGCCTAGGAAACGTCTGACATCCCTCGCCTTTTGAGGGGGTGGGACCCTTTGGATGATGGCAATTTTGTTGGGGTCCACCTACAGTCCTTGCTGAGATATTGCATGACCTAGCACGATCCCTTCAGTCATCAATAATTCACATTTTTCCAAATTGAGAGATATGTTCATCTCAATACACTTGTCTAGAACTTTTCCTAGGTTAGATAAGGCTTCCTGAAAGTCAGAGCCATAAGGAGTAAAGTAATCCATGTATATCTCTATTGCATCATGAACTAATTCAGAAAATATACTTAATACCACTCTTTGGAAAGTGGCTGGAGCATTACACAAAACAAAAGGAAGGACCCAGTATGCAAAGGTACCCCAAGGATAAGTGAAATTGGTCTTATCTTGGTCTTCTAAGCTGATTTGAATATGATTGTACCCGCTAAACCCATCTAGGAAAGAGAAAAACTTTTTCCCTACTAGACTGTCTAACACTTGATCTATGAAAGGTAAAGGAAAATGGTCCTTTTTAGTGGCTTTGTTCAATTCTCGATGGTCAACACAGATTATCCACTTACCATTTTTCTTTGGCACTAGCACAAAAGGAGAGACCCATTCACTATCAAAGATGGGATAGATGAATCCTACATCAAGCAATTTCTGTAGTTCTTCCTCAACAATATCTTTAAGTGCTGGATTCATCCTCCTTTGAGGCTACCTGACTGGCTTGCAATCCTCCTTGATGTATATATGATGAGTACATACTGAAGGGTGCACTCCCTTCATCTCCTTATAGCTCTAGGCGAAGGCATCTAGGTGTTTTCTCAGCAGGCTACACAGTTCCTTCTCCTGGGAAGTGGATAGGGATGGATTGATTTTCAAGGTTCTTTCTGGACAGAACTCTATATTCTTAACATGAAGAGGAGTGGATTCGACCACACAAACATTATTTGAGGGGTTGTTTTTGGTTTCTCTTACTACGTCCTCTAATGGTGATACAATGGGAGGTGGATTCTGAATTAGGTTTTCAATCATATCATCCTCATCTTGCGGTTTTCCCTCCATGGTGATTTCTAATGGACACAGTGGTGTAGAATAGACTTCATCCTCATCTTCCTCCTCCAACCAAAGAGGTAGATCATGTTCTAGCAAGGGTTGGGCAAGAGGATATAGGATTAACTATTTGGACATGTGCCTGTTCTTTATGCTCATGTTCCCCACTCGACAGTTGATGTAGGCACCAGCTGTATCCAACCACAGTCTTCCCAGAATGAGAGGATACCCAGTGAGCTTTGCCTTTGGCTGGAGAACTAAGAAATCAGCAGGGTACTCCCAAGAATCAATGGAGACCATCACATCTTCCACAATCCCCTCAGGGGTCACGGTGGAGCAGTCTGCTAGCTGTAGCACAGTCGTGGTCTTCCTCAAGGAACCCTGGAGGTTGAGTTTGAGCATTGTGTCCTTTGTCATCACATTAATGGTAGCTCCCATATCAATCAAGGTGTGTGGGATCATGGTGACATTGATGTGGACATCAACTAGTGGGCTTCAAGGGTCCAGATATTTTGGACAGATTACCTACCCTAACATTAGGTCGGACAGTTTCCCTATGACATTGATGGTTGGGGCATCTCTCTTGCGCCTTCTTGGATGCCTAAAGCACTTATCTTTTATCAACCTATTGTAGATAGGCACATATTTTATGGCTTTGAGAAGTGGTATATTTACACATCAATTTTTCAATTCTCCCAAGAGTTCAGTTTCTTCTGGGGTAGGCTGGACTGTCACAGACAGTCTCTCAGGAAAGGGTGGAATTGCTTTTGGTTCACTTTTCTCTTTATATTCCTCAACCTCCCTAGGTGGAGGCTGGCTATCTGGGAGAACTTTCCCAGATCGGAAGTTAATTCCTTGAATCTCCATAGCATAAGTTGGGCATGACGGTTCCCCACTATACAATTGTTGAGCCTATCTGTTGTTCGGGTTCGGATTTCGCTGGGCAGACATTTTGGGTTGCTTTGGTGGATCAGGACGTAACGATTGTGGTTGGGCAAGTGGTGGAGGCAAAAGAGAAGGAAGAGAGTTATACTGGGGCCTCCACCCTTGATGAGGTGCATTCCACTGAGGTTGTGGTTGAGCATAGGATTGAAATGAATGGGTGGTTGGTTGGGCTTGATATTGAGATGTGAAGGACCAACAAGGAAGCGTGGACCAGGAAGGATGAGCAGGGGGGGCCCAAGAAGGTATGGAAGTGACTTTGTTGGGGTTGTAGTATGCCTGAGATGTCCCTTGCATACCCTGCTGGTATGGTCTAGGTCCATGCAGCCTCCTTTGGTTTATGTAATAGAGTTGTTCAGTGACTCCCTCAGCTCCTTGATATACAGCTTTAAGTCTGGGTGAGGAAGGGCACTTATCTGTAGCATGATTTTCTTCACAGACTGAACAAACCTCTATAGAGTTCAATGGGCATCCATTCCTAGGATGCCTCCTCGTGCATCTAGGGAAAAAAATGGCCAAAGCCCTCTCTGCTTCCTCTTGTTTCCTTTTGATATGCAAGGTATCCATTTGCATGGCAAGATTCTACACCATCTCACTCTTGAAGTCTTCCAGCATGTTTCCAATTTCTCCTTTAATGGATGAGTTAGAGGAAGAGGTACTAGCTACGGGTTGACTCCCCCTACCTTTCTTTCTTGTTTCTCTAGAATGGTTTCTAAAAACAGTCTTTATGTCCTCATAGGATAGTTGGTAGATGTCTCCCCAGGCCAGTAGATGGAGGGTGTCTAAAGATCTTCCCGGATTCCCTTGAGCATGACCAGCTTCAGAGACTCAGGGTCAAGTGTACACCCAGCCCTTTTGTAACTGAGTTGGAACCTCTCTTCATAGTCCTCTAGGGACTCATCACTTCCTATTGTCATTTGGAAAATTTCTTCTTTAGTATCTTTTGACTTACAATAGTCTCGATACTTGTTGTTAAAGGCTTATTGCATCTGAGCCCAAGTTGTGATGCTATTGCTAGGTAATCCCATGAACCAGCGCAGTTTTGTATCCTTGAGAGTAGAAGGGAACAGTTTCAACTTTTGCTCATCTTCTACATAGTCATAGGTTCGACAGATAACAACAAACTCAAACAAAAAGGTGTCAGGATCTTCTGTAGTCAGACCATGAAAATGAGGTAGGGTGGAAGGACTTATATTCTTCATTTTGGTGTCCCCATTGGTCTCCCGAATGGGAAAGGTACCCTCTATTCTCTCTCCATTCCCCCTATCATTTTTGTGTTTAGCCATTGGCTCCAAAGGAATGTTTCCTTCTTCTTCTCCCCCTATAGGTTCTTCAAATATGTCTTGTTGTTCACCTAAGGGTTCTTCTTGATCACAGCCACCGAAGAAGAGAGAAGGTTGGCTGTGTGAAGCAGTGGGGGTGTTGGGAAAAAAATTTCTTGAGTTATCTCTATTCCTACGAGGCATGAAAGGAAATCTTTTTTGTTGGTTTTTGTTTCTTTTTCCCCACACTGAAAGTACTTGTAGAAACTGAAATTGATTTGAACAAAACATATTGCAACTAGCTAAAATAAACTTGTTGAATGGAAATTTGCGGAATTGAAAAGGAAAGCAAGGAAATGTAGAACTGAAGGGAAAGAAATGACTAGTCTGCTTTTTCTGAAATGAAATTTGCAAAATTGAGTGCAAGGAAATGCAGAAGTGAAAGAAAAGAAATGACTATTCTACTTTTGTTGAAATAAACTATTAGCAGAATGTTGCAAGATGAAATACAAGAAAGCAGTAATCACAGAATACTCTGACGCTTTCTCAATAATGGCGCCAAAAAGTGGTGAGTACCAATACTACAGCAATAATGCTGCAACTCCTGGGCTACCTACTTTACTCTTATCAACCCGGTAGTTCGTAACAAACTTGGAAGCATCGGTGATGTATGCACAAGTACTAGTTCTTACTGCAGGTTTTCACTTGGTCAACCAGTGTAAGATCACTGGGAGCTCAAGCCAACTTATATGGATTTCTTAAGAAGCTCTATATGTGATGAAAGGAAAGAAAGATAGATGCTATTCTAACTACAGAAAGGAGAAACACTGGAATGTAAAGCAAGACTAGTGAACCCTAATTAACCAACTAATTATTTTTTTGCAGAAAGCGCTACGAAAACCATGAAAGGAATGCCATTACCTATTCAAGGAAGTAAAAAACATCTAACTATGCTATTTCTAGAAGTAAATAAGCAAAAAAACATATTTTTGGATTTTTATGTATTTTTATGTGAATTTGACATGCATGTAATTTATTGTGTGTGAATGTGGCAGCAAATAGGCGGTCTTGAAGGGTGGTTTTGGGACTTGAGATGGTGTAGGATGGTGTGGATGGGTCCTCGGAGGTCCCAGGTGGCCTTTTGGATGCTTTTCCCACACTCATCCTTCAAAAAAAATCCTACAGGAAAGTCTACAGGAGGACACAGGAAATCTACGGCAGGAAAAACAACATTCTACAAGAGGCCTACAAGAGGAGGCCGAGAGCAGTTTTCACTATTTTGAGGGTGCGAGAGTGGGTGAAATAGGTGGATGAAGGTTGGAATGAGGTGTTAGGGTGCCTATGGTCTACCATGAACCACTAAGAGAGAAAAAGATGATTGGATTTGCTCAAGGAGAGAAGAAGAAGTTCTATGGAAAATACAGGAAACTAAAGCAGAATTGAGGTGAGACGTGGGCAAACTGTAGGAAATGGATCAGATGGAGGATGGGATGGTTGATAGGTTGACTTGCTAATAGAATAGATCTACTGCAAAGGAACTAACATTCAACCAATAAGATCAAACAAGCAATGAAATGAGTGCATCTAGAAAAACAGAGTTTTGCATCAAACTAGTCTAAACTATGATCTATGAAAGTAAATGCTAAGGAATGTTGCAAGAAAGGAAAGCATGAAAGAATACTATTGAAAATAAAGAAGTGAGCATGATGAAGAAGATCTGAAGCAAACAAAACTGGAGTATTAACCTACTAAAAAGCTGCAAACACTAGAAGTCCTATGAATGAGGAAAATCTGTGTTTTTGGGGCAGTAAGAGGGTCTTTGCCTCAAATCATGGTCCCAAAGGGAGGAAGAGAGGCCAAGGCACTATTTCTAGCCTTTTGAATCTTCTTTTTATCACTACTTAACCTGCTATAGAGAGCACAAATGGAAGCAAACTACTGAATCATCAAAAGCAACCTATTCTTAACCATAAAAGAAATACATCTATCAGCAACTTAATCTACAAATTGAAATAAAAAAATACAAATACAAGTAAAGAGGAGCTTGGCTGCTTGGATTGGGCCCTAACCCAAGAGCTTCAGCCCTCTGAGGTAACTCAATGCTAGCTCAAAAAGGATTCCATCATTATTATCAAAATAATAACAAGATTACATGAAACTGTCACAATATAATAAGCTTGAAGTTGAGCAGAGTTTACAAAAGCAAAAATCCAACCCTAGTGAGGCCCTAGGCCTCTCTACTTACACAAATGAAGCTACCAATAGATTCCTTAAAATAAGGGAGGCTTGTCTCCCAAAACTCGATATAATCATCAGTCATCCTCCATTTGCTCAGTTGCCTTCAAGTGCATGATTTGGTTGCTTGTACTCCGAGCTAAATGAAGGGGAATTCGAAGTGAGGAGTAAATAATGAGGGGAATTCCCTCCTATAAGTCCTCTCCTTTGTCCACTTCGAGTTATTGCTGCCATTTGTCCACTGGAACCTTGACTTTGACCTCAAAAATCCTCAATAATCTGCATTAAACACATGTTAGACCACATGGCATCATAACTAACTCAACTCACTTTATAAGCATAAATATAATTAGAAAATCATGTAATAAGCTAAGAGAATGGTTGATTTGACTAGGTTAGGAGGTAAAATGAGCCCATATAATTACCCATTTATGAGGCTCATCATCCTATTGACCCTCTTTGTCTGTCCATCAATCTACAGATGATAAGTTGTACTGAAGGCCAACTATGTTCCCAAACCTTCAAATGACTCCTTCCCAAACTTGGAAGTGAACTTTGCATCCCTCTATGACACAATATTCTCTAGAAGTCCATGCAATCTAACCACGTCCCTAATGAAGACATGTGCCACATCACTCGCTAAGAATATAGACTTCACTGGAATGAAGTGTGCAACCTTTTTCAACCTATCCACAACAACCATGATGGAATTATGTTGTCTCATTGTACTAGGAAAACTTGTGATAAAGTCCATGGAAATGACCTCCCATTTCCATTATGGGATCTCAATTGGTTGTAGCGGTCCACCTGGATTCTTAAACTCTACCTTCACCTACTGAAAATTCAAACTCCTAGCCACAAACTCTGTTATGTCTCCCTTCAAATTCAACAAATTATAGAATTTCTTCACTGCGTTCAATGTCTTTTGATAGCCTGGGTGACCTGAATATGGTTTCACATGAAAATCTCTCAAGATCAACTTCTTGCGCTTGCTTTTTTCTAGCACATATATCCTACCTCTAAATCTAACCAATTTTTTTCTATGAGATGATAGTCCTCATCCTATGCACCTACACTTGTACATGTACCTATACTTGTACCTATACGTGTACAACCACATGTACTTGTACTACTACACGTACATGTACCTATACTACCACTTGTACTTGTACCTATACTACAACCTGTACTCTGCTACAACCTGTGCACAATCTCCATATACCTGTCATCCTGTTGACCATCCTGTAAGATCCTATCATGTAAGTCTATCCCATAGGAGCTCATAGTTGCTAAGTGATTTACCTGTATCCGCTTGCTAAGAGCATCTTCCACCCTGTTCTCTTTACCTTTCATATATCTAATCTCAAAACTAAGCTCACTGATCGTGGCCAACCACCGAGCCTGCCTTCCATTTAGATTCGGTTGGTCAAATAGATACTGCAGCCAACTATGATCACTCACCAATACAAACCTCCTGCCCATAAGATAGTGCATCCACATATTTAATGCATGTATCATTCGCTGCCAACTCAAGATCATATGTTGGGTAGTTTTTCTCATGCTCATTTAGTTTTTGTGACTCATAGCATACCACGTGTCCTTCCTACATAAGGAATCCACCAAGTCCTCTCTTGCAAGAATCTGTATATACTACAAATTCTTTGTCCGAATCTAAATCTTTAACACTGGTGCATGTGTCAACAACTGCTTGATCTATTCAAAATTGGTCATGCACTCCTCTATCCATTCAAACCTCTTTCCTTTCCTTCGCAAGGATGTGATAGGGTAAGAAATCTGCGAGAAGTTTTTGATGAACCTCCTGTAATAACCTTCTAACCCCATTAAATATCTCACCTCATCTACATTCATGGGAGCTACCAACTCCACCATAGCTCTTACCTTTTCTCGGTCCACTGTTATGCCATCCTTGGAAACCACATGTCCCAAGTAGTGTACCTCGGTCTGAAAGAAACTTCACTTGTTGAGATTAGCATACAATTGATGCTCTTTCAACAACCTCAACACTATTGCTAAATGCTCAGCATGCTCTTCCTCATTTTTAGAATATACCAATATGTCATCAATGAACACAATAACAAACTTATCCAAATACAGACATAACACACTATTCATAAAACACATAAATGTAGTTGTAGCATTAGTCAAACCGAATGGAACTACAAAAAACTCATAATGTCGATACCTATTCTGGAAATATGTTTTGTAGATGTCCTCTTCTTTAATGCGTACCTGATGATATCCATATCTTAGATCAATCTTTTAGAACATTGTTTCTCCCTCCAACTAATTGAACAAGTCATCAATCCTCAGTAACGGATACCTGTTCTTAATAGTCACTTTGTTCAACTGCATGTAGTCAATGCACAATCTGAGAGTACCATCCTTCTTCTTCACAAAGAATACTGGTGCGCCCCATGGAGATACACTTGGCCTAATGTATCCCTTGTCAAGAATTTCCTTCAACTATAGTTTAAACTCTACTAACTCAGGTGTGCTCATCCTGTAAGGTGCCTTTGATGTCAGAGTTTCCCCTCACACCAACTCAATAGAAAATTATACCTCCCTGTGAGGTGGCAACTCTGAAATGTCCTCAGGAAATACATCCTAAAATTGTTGTAGAACTGGGTACCTGATCAAAATATCTGCATTCTCAACTTCCTTCCCTTTGTCACTAGAGATGTGTATTGCAAATAACACACGCCATTTCCTACATCTATGCTTTGCCTACATAGTTTTCACCATCCTAACTGATGTGGCTTTCTTCCTTCCTTGTAAGACTCTTGGTTCTCCATTGTCATCCAAGCATTCAATATCTTTCTCATAGAATCCACCTTGGTTCTATGAAGGTACAACCAATCCATGCCCAATAACATTGATGAGCACCAATATTGCAACAAGGATGCTACAACTCCTGGGCTACCAACTTTACTTATCAACCCGGGGTTCGTACAAACTTGGAGGTGACAATGTTGTATGCACAAGTAAAATTAATGCTTCTGCCTACTGTCACTGTTCAGCTGGTGAGAGACCACTGGGGTTCCAAGCTAGACTTCTATGGAGTCAGAAGAAGCTTGATTCTTTGATGGAAGAAAGGTAAATCTACTCTAAGACAGTTGTTCCACTACAGTAATGGAGAAGGCCAACATGTAATGCTAAACCACACCATGCCCTAATTAACCATTTGAGAAGATATTCTAAGTATAAATGCTAAATCAACATAAAACAAATGCTACTATCTAAGTTGTAGAAGTAAGAAGCATAAAACAATACTAATGTGCAAGTAAAGAAACTAAACTAAATTTGCTTTCACTTTTTTAGTCTTTTTATGCAAAATCAAGTATGAAAACTAATTGTTCTTGTGGATGTGACAAGTGGATTAAGGATGTTTGAGGATGGATAGAAGGTTTATGGAGTGGTTGGATGGTATGGGGGGTCCCTAGGAGGTTTTTTGTGACTTCCTAGAGGTTTTCCATCAATTTGGCCTCAAAACAGGCCATTTCAGGAAAACCTACTGGATGTACTAGAAACCTACAGGATGATCCATAGGAATTACAGGATACAACCGAGAGGTAAATGTAAGGTTTTGGAAGTGATGGGAGGCTTAGGAAATGTGTGTAATGGGTGGAATGGAGTGTTATAATTTCTAGGATCATTCAAGAGTCAATATTCAAGATGATATATGGCTAGATTCGCTCAATGTGTTTGGGAGAATTTCAATGAAAAATGATGAAAAACTAGTGAGGGTGATGGTGAAAACAAGGGATGGCTAAGGTGAATGAAGTGGAAGGTGGTTTCTAGCTATGAATTCTTATTCTCCTCCTGAAGCACCTACTCTTCATAAAACATGTGTGTCTTCCAAAAAGCTATGCAATAAGATACATTTTCATAAACTAGAAAAGTAGAATTAATGAGTCAATTGCCTATACTATGCATGAAGAAAGTTTCTAAAAGGAATGAAAGAATGAGTGAGATCTGCTGTAGAAATGGAGATGAAAAAGATGACAATGAAATCTATCGTGCAACATTAACCAAATACTAAGTTAAAGACAACAAACTCCAAAGCTCATAAACGAACTAGAAATCTGTGTTTTTGGGGTTGCTTAAGGGTCCCTTCCTCAAGTCATGGTCCCAGAGGGAGGAAGTGAGGCCGAGACACTTGCTAACAACCTTGTGGTGATCCTTTTTCTCCTTGATAACGTGGTAATTTAAATAAGGCACAAATGGAAGTAAACTATCACACAGCCAATCTAATCTACACTACTTGTAATGGAAATGCATCTAATAAGAAAATTAACAATTAAGCTATGAATCTACACTAAACATACATGTATAATCAAGAGGAGCCTTGACTGCTAGGGTTGGGCCCTAACACAAGTGATTCAACCCTCTGAGTTAACTCAGTGTTGGCTTAAAACAAAACTCATTCTTATTACCAAAACAACAAATTACATCAAAATAATTATCACAAGTTTTGCAGCTTGAAAATAGAGTAGAGTTTTACGATCAAAAATATGAATCCTACTGAGGTCCTAGGCCTCTCTACTTATACATCTTAAGTCCCCAACGACTTCCTTAAAATTAGGGAGGCTCTGCTCCCAAACTTGAGATAAACTAGTGCTTTGTCTCTCACTTGCTTGGCTGCCTTCTAGTCCTCATGATTTGGTTGTTTGCACTCCAAGCCGATGTGATGAATGGAGGAATATTCGAATGGAGGAGTAGGAAATGAGGAGGATTTGCCTCCTATAATCCCTTTCCCTTGTCCCATTCAAGTTTTGACCTTGATCTTTGCTACAATTCCTTGATTTTCTCCTTTAATCCTGCATTCAATGCATATTAGACCACAAAGCATAACATCCAACTCTAACTCACCTCATAAACAAAATATAATCAAAAACATGTAATAAGTTATGGGGAAGTTGGTTTGACTAAGCTAGGAGGTGAATTAAGGCCCATGTAATTACCCAATGATGAGGCTCATCATCACCCCCCTACTAAAATTGTTGCTCATCCTCTGAGCAACTTAGTCAATATCCATATCCTTCATGGCTCTGGTGGCCTCTCTAACATCCCATGCCTCTGTTGTGGTCTCCTCTTCTTATAGAATCCTGCTTTATTTTCTACCTCTTCCCACTACCTCTTTTCTTCTTCTTCTTTTCTCCCTTCTAGCATCCCTACGAGTAGTGGTGGACTGAGTTTTAGGCCTATCCAATTGACCTTCAATCTTTTCATAGATTGCTTATACATAGGTGTCCTGTTGAGTGCCTCTCTCAACCTTTGAGGAGAGTGATATTCTCTTATCTTTAAGCTGTATAGTAGAGTGTTTCATCTCCTCAGGCAAGCATGTATACTATCATCTCCTAACAACCTGAAAATGTCCTCAAAATATGAAACTTCTTGCTTTTGGACAACAAGATATCTAGGTGCTAGTCGAGGATCATTTGCAATCAAATTATGGGTAATGATGAGGGCCATGGGATTTGATTGTTCGGATCTGATTAGAAGAGGTTCAGTTTTCTCTCTTACCAATATCCTTTTCATATCTGCATCTCTTGACTCTTCATGGTTCATCCATGATTCCAAAGCCATTAATTGTAGATCTCCTAGCTTGGAATTAGGGTCCCATACATTCATGTTTGTGAGGGCCATGTTGTGCAAACAAAACTCATCCATTTTGGCCCTATCTTCTAGTGTACTTTGATCACAAAGATCAATAAACTACCTGTAGTCTTGAAATGGCACGGTTCCTCTCTGAGCTAGGGTCTTAATCTAAAATTGCAACCATTGTTCTTTGAGGTAGACAGCATAGGATTTAGCTGGCATCCTACACTAGATTGCTTCCAAGGAGACACTGGCCATATATGCCAATTGATTTTCTCTTTCCTGCAGTCGTCCCCTTAGCCATGCATTTTCTATCTCTAGTTGATTTCTCATTATAGCTTCTTTGTCCCTCAAGCGAATTAGCTCCCTACCATCTCCTTGAGTTTCTCTTTCATGTACCCAATGTCTTCCACCCCATTTGATTTGGTGATATGCATCGATCAGTGAGTTCTAGCCCTCTCCTTCTCAAGCTCGAAGAATAGTGGGATGGAAAATTTTTGAGGTATGACCCTGCCTCCTTCAATAAACTGGTAATAGGAGTCTAGGTTACATTGGGGGCTGGGTTCTTTTGTCTCTAGGTCCTCTTCTTTAGTTTCTTGCTGCTCCACTACCTTTCTTTCCAATTTCTATGCCTCCTGTAGATTCAACAGAGTATCTTGTAGGATTTTATTTACTTCCTCTAGATTTTGTTGTGTATCTTGTAGGATTTCCTTTCCCTTGGATGAAGTGGATCTACTAGTAGGCCTCCTCACATAAGTGATAGGGGATTTAGGGGAAGGCATTTTGTCTTTTTGTGTAGGGAAGTCTACAATCAAAATAGGAATTTTGGTTGATGTTTGGGGCTTCCCCTATCTTATTCTTGTGCTCTTTCTTGTCTTGAAATATAATGGGGTCTACCTCTGCCTTTTTCCTTTTTGCTTGATTGGGGTGCTAAGAGAAGTGAGGGCAGTTGTTGCCTCTCCCTCAGTGGCTTCTGGAGACACCCTAGGTGACTCCTCCTTGCTTTCTATCCCCTATTTTCCATTTCCTTCTTCCTCTATGTCCTTCATGTCTTCTTCTTCTTGTAGAACTTCATCATCTCTATCAGTTTCCTCCTTAATTTCCTCCTCTGTTTCCTCATCGTCATCCTCTTCGCCCTCTTCTTCTTCATTTTCATCATGTTCCTCTGTGTCAGCTCCTTCTTCATCCACCTCATCCTTTTCTTCTTCTTTATCTTCCTCATGTTCCTCTGTGTCAGCTCCTTCTTCATCCATCTCATCCTTTTCTTCTTATGTATCTTCCTCTTCCTATTTTACTTCCTCTTCACTAACAATAGGACTAACATCATAAGTGAAAGCTTTGATGTCATTCTCTGCTGGCATGCCTCTGAAAACTGACCATGTTATAGGAGTTCTGAGGTTTTGGAGGGCATCTTCTATGAGGATCCTAATCAACCCATGGTGAGATAACTGTTGGGAATTTCCCTCCTTCACTTTGATGCTTGAGTCTATGAGTGATTGAAGCAGGAAGTATGGTATGTTGAGCCTTTGGTGAGGGGGTGTTTCTACTCCAAATCTTAATTCTTCAAGGATCTTGAAATGATAGCCATAGAACACACTATACCTACCCTCACATAAGATGTATTTGATCATTTTATAGCCTACCTCATTCCATGGATATGGAAGAGTTTCCCTCCTTACTCCATTTTTGTCCTCAAAGGGTTCCTTACCTTCTAAAAAGAATTTTCTTTTGGAAACCTGGCTATCTACTTTGTCTTATTTTCTCCATGGTATTCCTAGGGGGGGTGTGGTGACTTTGCTGATGAGCTCAAGGGTGAGATCTATAGTGAGGCCCCTTATTACAACAGTGGCATGGATTCTGGTGAGTGGAGTGAGGGAGAGAGAAAATTATTGAGCCACCTCATCATCATACCCTCTGAATTTTTTGAAACACCCCATCCAATTATGTCGTGTGAAGATTTCAAGCACTTGGGGGTGTTGTTGGATTCTCACAGTGTTGGTGGCCTCTCTCCTATTAAACCCTCATGTCATCTTGCTAGTGAAGATTGAGGAGAAAATGAGAGGGTTGAAACAATTTTTCAATTGCAAAACCAAAACAGAGATGATTGTGTATGTAATTCCCTTTACACAGTTGCTAAACTCACTCAAATTTAGAGGATTCTTGGTTCATTTACTTGCAAAGAGGGATGTAATTACAAAGCCTACCTCTTTATATCTTTTGCAATGGCCAATCTCTCGTGATATCCCTTCTGAACTCTTCTCTTCCAATCTCGTAGACAGTCTAGGTGTATCCTGTAGGAATTCCTATGCATGCTCCTATAGGAATTCCTATGAAGTCCTATAGGAATTCCTATGCAGTGAAATGATGGAGTTTTGATTCTGGTGGGTTGCCTGGGTATGAGAGCGACTTGAGTGAGGGATTTTTGAGGAGGTGAAATGCGTGAATGCACGGGAGTGATGTTTTATTTCCTCTTATGGTGATTCGGGGTGAGGTGGTGTGCTGGCAGCAAAGGTATGTTTCCATTTTTGGACCATTGGTCCCCACTACCACCTCATCATTTCCCACTCCTCGTAATCAGCTCCCACCTTATGGATCTATAGTTTTCACCACTTTTTGGCTTGCTCCTTCTCTATCTTTGAGTTGACTGCAGACACATGTGAGAGGACACCCGATTGTGCATGTGTTGACTGAACAAAGGTGGCCAAGTTAATTGGCCACCTTTTCACTTATAAACCAACTATCTCATAGCCCTTACATTTTTTTAATACATGATGCATATGAGAGAGGGAGCTGGATACTTACCTGTGGTTCCAATGCTATGCTGCAATTGTCAAAGACCAGAGGTGATGCTGTGTATATTTGCCGCATGTCATTCTTCTTCCTCCTCCTTGCTGTCAGATAATGGCTTCTTCTTTTTTGCAGGTACTTGTGGTTGAAGATATGATGCTGCTATTTGGAGCTCCTGGATCTTCATGGTGAAGACTTTTTGCTAGTGTGATTGGTATTCTGCGGGATAGGCTACTATAGGATTTCCTACAGGATGTCCTGTAACTGCTTCTCCCTCAGAACACTTTAATCATTTTTATTGTTGGGTTGTGAGGATGTTGAAATGGATGGAAAGAAGGAGTGGGAGTGTGGAGAGAAAAGAATATTCAGGTGATGCTCTTTATTCCTCTATGTTTCCTTTTTTCGAATACCGGGAAAAAAACTCTTAAAACTAATTTTTTTGAATGGTGAGTGTAGGGATAATGATGGTGGACAAGGCGTGGTGATAGATCATGAAGAGGGTGAATTTTAGGGGCCTAACAAGTCCATAATTTTCCTTATGGTTGCTTCTTGTAGGATTTCTAGGTCACTGTAATTCCTACAGGATCATCTTGTAGGTTTTCAGGGGATCTTGTAGAAAACACAATCTTTTATAAACTGAAGCAATGGAGTGGAAAAATGACAGAAATGATGGAGGGATGCATGGTAATGAGTGAAAAAATAAATATGTGAGTGGAAGGAGTCTCCTTCGGATCCTCTTTTTCTCTTTGACCGTCCTTCTTGCCCACTTGCAAATGGAAATTCAATATCTATATATATATACTATATATATATATATATATATAATATATATATATATATATATATAGAATAGATAGATAATAGATATAGATATAGATATAGATATAGATATAGATTAAAAACAACTAGGCTACCTCTGAGAGGTTTTCACCCTATATGTTTGCCCTGGGTGCCTCAAGGAAGGTTTTCACCTAGGGATCTTTTTTTTTCTTTTTTTTTGACACCACTGAGCCGCCTCAAGAGGTTTTCAAACTAATGATGGGAATCAAGCGCCTCATGGAGGTTTTCACCTGAGATTCTTTTTTCTTTTTCTTAGTGAGTTGATGAGGGAGGAGCTAGAACTTGCTTCACTATCATCACTGTTTTATTGATATCATCAATGAACTCTTGTTTTGATAAAGGTCTCTTGTAAATTTTCAATCGGTGTCCATTAACAAGCAAAGGAATGTATTCTTCATCTATGGTTCTGATTTGCACTAAACCATTATCATGGCATCTTTCCACAACATAAGGTCTGAGCCCTCTTGTCCTTAACTTTCCCTTGAAGTCTTTATACATAGAATCATATAACAACGCCCAATCGCCTTCCTAAAATTGCTTCTCCTTGATATTTTTATCTTGCCAAATCTTCCTCTAAAGTTGAACTACCTTTGTATGTAGGAGGGCCTGCATTCTGAATTCATCCAAACCATTCAACTCGAACAATCTCTCTTTCTGTGCACTGCTAAGATCCAAATCTAGTTGGGTTGCCATCCTTAATGTGTTATAATCAAATTCAATGGACAAAAAGGCCTTTTTCCCATATAGCAGCTCATAGGGTGTGAATCCAGTGGTGGTCTTCCATGTGGTATTATAGGCCCAGGTAGCCTTTCTACCCAATCCTTCCTTTTGTTGCTCACCACTTTGGTCAAGATGCCCTCTAGTGCTCTATTGGTCACCTCCACTTCCCCATTAGATTGTGGATGGTAGGGAGAAGAGGTTCTATGTTTGATCTTGTGATGGCTAAGCAAGTCTTCAATCATGTTGGAGGTAAAATGGATACCTTGGTCTGTGACCAGCTCTCTAGGGTACCCAAATTTGTAGAATACATTCTCCCTTAGGAACTCAGCCACCTTCTCTTCTGTTGTTGCCTTAATTACCTTGGTTTCAACCCACTTAGTTAGATAATTGGTGCACACAATAATGTATTGTTTTTGCTTTGAAGGAGGGTCAATAGGCCCAATGAAGTCCATGCCCCACTTGTCAAATGGCTCGAAATTCACTTGAGGCTGTAGAGGCATTTCATCTCTTGGAGTAGGCCTTCCTATCCTCTGGCATCGATCGCACTGACTAGTGTATTTTTTCACATCCTGATGAAGAGTGAGCCAGTAATAGCCTGATTGTAACACTTTGAATGTTGTCCTCTTTTTTGTAAAGTGACCACCACAAGGCCCATCATGACAGATCATAAGGATTTCAAAGACTTCCTCCTCCCTGACACACCTTCTCAAGATTTGATCTGGGCCAAATTTGAAAAGTTTGCCCCCAATCCAAGTGAAGGGGGCACTTTTCCTGACTATCTTGCTCTTTTCTTTGGAAGACAAGTTTGGTGGGAATTGTGTTGATACTAAATAGTTTGCTATATCAGCAAACCATAGAGAGAGAACTGAAATAGCAAATAAGTGCTCGTCCGGTAACTGGTCATCCACCATTCCTTCTTCACCTGTAGACATATTTACTCTAGATAAAAAGTTTGCAACAGCATTTTCCTTACCAGGCTTATCAACAATGGTTAGATCAAACTACTGTAATAAATGTAAACATCTTATAATTCGAGCATTCACATCTAGTTTGTTCATTAAATACTTGATTGCAGCATTGTGAGTATGCACAAATGTTTGAAAGCCTGTAATATAATGCCTAAATTTGTTTAATGAATGCACAATAGCTAGGAGTTTCTTTTCGGTCACTGTATAATTTAGCTCAACCTTTGATAAATTATTACTGATAAAATAGATAGCATAAGGAAGTTTTTCATCTATATAACCTAGGGCTTCTCCTATGGATTTGTGTGAGGAATCAACATGAATATGAAAGGGGAGGGCCCAATTGGGGCCTTGGAGAATCGGTGCAGTGGTTAACTTATCCTTTAGGATGTCTAAGGCCTCTTGACAACTTTTTGACCATATAAACTCAGAGTCTTTGGCCAACAAACCAAATAAAGGAGACGCCAACTTGTTGAAGTCCTTTATGAACCTTCGGTAGTATCCATCTAACCCTAGGAAACTTTTGACATCTCTCTATTATTGAGGAGGTGGGACCCTTTAGATGATAGCTATTTTGTTTAGGTCCACCTGCAGTCCTTGCTGAGATATTGAATGACCTAGCATAGTCCTTGCAGTCATTAAGAATTCACATTTTTCAGCACTGAGAGACGGGTTCATTTCAATGCATTTGTGTAGTACTTTGCCTAGGTTAGATAGGGCTTATTGAAAATCACAGCCATAAGGTGTAAAATCATCCATATAAATCTCCACCACATCATGGACTAACTCAGCGAAAATACTCAAGACTGCTCTCTGGAAAGTGGCAGGAGCATTGCATAGGCCAAAAAGAAGGACCCTATAGGCAAAAGTACCCCAAGGAAAAGTGAATGTGGTCTTATATTGGTCTTCTGGGCAGATCTAGATTTGGTTGTACCCACTAAATCCATCTAGGAAATAGAAAAACCTTTTCCCTTCTAGGCCATATAGCACTTGGAAAATGAAGGGTAGAGGAAAATGATCCTTCTTTGTGGCTTTGTTCAACTCCCTGTAATCGATGCAAATTCTCCACTTACCATTTTTCTTGGGAACTAACACCAAAGGAGAGACCCACTCATTGTCGGAGAAAGGGTAAATGAATCCTGCATCTAGCATTTTTTGCAGTTCTTCTTTGACTATATCTTTAAGAGTTGGATTCATCCCCATTTGTGGTTTTCGGACCAGCTTGCAACCTTCTTTGATGTATATGTGGTGAGTACACAATGAGGGGTACACTCCCTTCATTTCTTTGTAACTCCAAGTGAAGGCTTCTGGATTTTCCTTTAACATGTTGCAAAACTTCTCTTCTTGGAGAGCAAAAAGAGATGGATTGATCTTCAAAGTTCTCTCGGGGCTGAATTCTATGGTTTTGACATGGAGTGGGTTGGAAACAGCTAAGCATAAGTCAATTGGATGATTGTTTTGGGTTTCCTTTACTGCTTCTTCTAAGGGTAATGAACTGGGATTTGGACTTTGAAGTAGGTGTTCAATCGAGTCATCCTCATCGTGTTGTCCTCCTCCCATGGTTTCTTCTAAAGCATAAAGTTGGATGGAATAAACTTCATCTTCTTCCTCCTCCTCCAACCATAAAGGTAATTCATGCTCTAGAAAAGGTTGAGCAAGAGGGTATAGGACTAACTGCTTGGACATATGCCCATTCTTGATGGTCATATTCCCAGCTCTGCAGCTAATGTAAGCATCAGCAATGGCCAACCATGGCCTCCCAAGGATGAGAGGGTAACCAGTAAGCTTAACCTTAGGTTGGAGAAATAGGAAATCTATAGGTTACTCCCAAGAGTCAATGGTTACCATCACAGCCTCCACAATTCCCTCAGGGGTTACTATGGAACGGTCTACAAGTTGCAAAATTGTTGTGGTCTTCCTTAATGAACCTTGGAGGTTGAGCTTGAGCATGGTGTCCTTGGTCATCACATTAATGGTAGCCCCAAGGTCAATCAGATTGTGTGGGACAATGGTGCCATTGATGTGCACATCTACTACAGGGCTTCCAGGGTCCAAATATTTTGGACAGATTACCTGCCCCAACATTAAGTTGGACAGTTGCCCAATGACATTAATGGTAGGGGCATCCCTTTTTCACCTCCTTGGATGCTTGAAGCACTTCTCCTTAATCAACTTATTGTAAATGGGAACATCTTTTATTACTTGGAGAAGTGGGATATTTACACATAGATTTTTCAATTCTCCCAGAAGTTCAGTCTCTTCTAGGGTAGGCTGGAGTGTTTGGGATAATCTCTCAGGAAAGGGTGGATTTACTTTAAGGTTTTTGTTAGGTCCCTATATGTTGGGTCCCTATACTACTAGTGTAACCCCTTATTATTATTAGTACAACCCCCTTATTATATTGATGTACCCATGTAGTGCCCATATTGTTACTATTGTGCCCCATAGAAGCCCACTATTGTTATTATTGTGCCCTTACATTATTATTGTTATGTAGGCTCTGATTATATAATGACCCCTTAGAATCCTATATATAGAAAGGAGGTCTTTTCATTTGTATCATCCAAGAATTGTTCATCTGTGTAATGTAAAGGAGGTTTCCCACTCGAAGAGGCTGAATTCTAAGGCGTTGATCTATCTTTTCTATCTTTTTGTGAGCTGGTTTCATAACATTTGGTATTAGAGCTTTGGATTCTATGGTTTCGCTGCTCCAAATAGGTCATCGCGGTATTCTCGCTATAACTTTTTTTCTGCGACGTTTCAGAAGTCGAAAAAAAAAAAAACCATTTGAGAAGACATCACGCTAAATCTCAGGTCCAAATTTCAGAACTTTTCGCGCTATATTTGCAGAGATATGATCTAAGGAAGTTGGTCTTTTTGCAGACTCCTGAACTACATTCCAAACAGGTGACCTAGGGAAAATCGTCATAACTTTCTCTCTTAACATTGAATTGAAATTTTGCTAAAAGGTACAGAAAGAGGACAGACTGCAATTTCTTCTAGATATTTTTCAGAGCCCAAGGTCCAAATAGTGACACGTGGCACTTCATACAATTTTTCTCTTCTGTAAAGGTCTATAATCAGGTCACTGTGGGAGATTTGGCATAACTCTTCATTGGAGAATCCAATTGGGGTTAGACTAGTGGCATTGGAAAGAGGACACAGAGGGCTACTACAGGTCACAATTTCAGAACTTAAAGATCTGAAAGTACAGAG
>APFE031214672.1:3498-18091 GCA_000404065.3 Pinus taeda | reverse complement strand
TCATTTGTGTAATGTAAAGGGGGTTGCCCCCTCGAAGAGGCTGAATTCTAAGGCGTTGATCTATCTTTTCTATCTTTTTGTGAGCTGGTTTCATAACACTATACTACTAGTTTAACCCCTTATTGTTATTAGTACAACCCCCTTATTATATTTTTGTGCCCATGTAGTCCCCATATTTTTATTATTGTGTCCCATAGAAGCACACTATTGTTATTATTGTGCCCTTCAATTATTATTTTTATGTCGGCTCTAATTATATTACAACCCCTTAGACTCCTATATATAGAAAGGAGATCTTGGCATTTGTATCATCTAAGAATTGTTCATTTGTGTAATGTAAAGGAGGTTGCCCCCTCGAAGAGTCTGAATTCTAAGGCGTTGATTTTTCTTTTCTATCTTTTTGTGAGCTGGTTTCATAACATTTGGTATCAGAGCTTTGGATTCTAGGGTTTCGTTGCTCCAAACAAGTCATTGTGCCATTTTTGCTATAACTTGTTTTTCTGTGATGTTTCAAAAGCTAAAAAAAAACCCATTTGAGAATAAATCTTTTTGAACCACGCGTCCAAATTTCAGATCTTGTCTCGCTATATTTTCGGATATATGATATGAGAAATTTATGGTTTTTGCAAGCTCTATAATTTCATCTAAAATAGGTCATCGTGGTATTTTTGCTATGAAGTTTTAGAAGCTAAAGCAAAAACTAATTTGAGAAGAAATAATTCTGAATCGCGGGTCCGAATTTCAGATCTTATCCCTCTATATTTTCAGATATATGATCTGAGGAAGTTAGGGTTTTTGCAGACTCCCGAATTACATCTTAAACAAGTGACCTTGGGAAAATTGTCATAACTTTCGCTTTGAGAAACAAATTGAAATTTCATAAGAAGTTATAGAAAGAGGACAGACTATAGTTTTTTGTGCATAGTTTTCATGTCCAAAGGTCGAAACAGTGACACGTGGCATGTCATACAAGTTCGCTCTACTGAAACATTATATAATCAGGTCATCTTAGGAGATTGGGCATAACTCTTTCTTGGAGAATCAAATTCTGATCAGACTTGCGGGGTTAGAAAGAGGACTCAGAGGGCTACTGCAGGAGACAATTTCAAAACTTTTAGATCTGAAAATACAGAGTTACAGTCATTTCAATATCAAGCTCCCGAAATAAAGAAAAGGTGATATGAGGAAGTTTGATGGAAGGGATCCAATAAATTGGATACTACAGATGGAGAAATATTTTGATCTACATCTCTGTTACAAAAGGTATGTATTGCATCTTCATATTTAGAATCGGATCAATTTTTATGGTATAAAGGGCTTTGTTCTCGCAAACAACTGGTTACGTGGTCAATTTTTATGGAGGAAATGATAGCACATTATGAGGATACAAAGAGCAACACCTTCATTAGAGATACATCACAACAATTGGAATAAAAAAGAGAGAAAGAGATTTGTTACAAAGTGGAAAGAAAAATTATGGCAACAAGGAAGTCTACCCCTCACAACTATAAAGATGGAAGTGTTGTTTCTCATAGCCTTCCACAACCTACAGGGGTTACACCACAACAATTGGAAGAAAAAAAGAGAAAAAAACGGCTTTGTTACAATTGTGATAACAAATACATTAAAGGTCATAAGTGTGCTGAGAAGAAATTATTTTACATTGATTGTGGAGAGGAGGAAGAAAAGGATCAAGAAACGTCAAAAGAAGAGTATATATGCCAGGAACCAACCCCAGAGAAAGAAGAAATGAATCCGACCATATCTTGTAAAGCATTAGAAAGAATTACCACTCCTAAAACTCTCAAGATAGAAGGACATATCAAGAAGAAAAAGGTTCAAGAAGTGAAAGATCACATCGAGAAAGAAGAAATGAATCTGACCATATCTTGTACTGCATTGGACGAAATTACCACTCCTCAAACTATCAATATAGAAGGACATATCAAGAAGAAAAATGTTCATGAATTGAAAGATCACATTGAGTCTCAAGAAATCAATCTGACCATATCTTGTAATGCATTGGAATAAATTACCACTCCTCAAACTATCAAGATAGAAGGACATGTAAAGAATAAAAAGGTAAGAGTGTTGATTGATCTAGGTAGTACCCATAATTTTATTGATTGTAAGATAGCCAAGGAATTGAATTGCTTCATGTTTCCAGCACCGAAGAGTCAAGTGATGGTTGCAAGTGGAGGAACCATAAATTTCTTAGGAAAGTACCATAATATCAAGCTATCCATGGGATAAAATGTATTTAATAGCCCAATTCTTTCCATTCCAATTGGTGGTGTTGATGTTTTACTAGGAGTCCAATGGCTACAATCTTTGGGTACGCTAGCTTTTAATTTTCAAGAACTTTTCTTGAAATTTTTTTGGGAAGGAAAGGAAGTTTAATTGAGGGGTATCGAAGGAAAACCTAGAAAGGTAATCAACTCTAACAGCATCATAAAGCTTCTAAATAATGAACAATGGGGTGTAATTGCACAATTATGTTCACTAGAGGATCCCACATCGAAATCATGTATTTCTCCAGATCTCCAAAATGTTTTGGACAATCATTCCAAGGTATTTGAGACTCCCAAAGGTCTCCCACCTATTCATGATCATGATCATGCTATTCATTTGATTCCACGAAGTGTTCCTCCAACATCAGGCCTTACATATATCCATATGCCCAAAGGAGTCGGAACTCATTCAAAAGTTGTATAAGATCCCAGTTCAAATAGTATTGCGAGAACTTGACAAGGAAGGAAAAATAATATTGGAACCTAAAGCAGTCACAGAACCGAGATATCGAAAGCTACGAAATAGATCAATTTCAGAGTATCTCATCAAGCGGAAGAACTTACCCGCTGAATATTCCACATGGGAGGACAAGAATTTATACAGATGCATCAAGAACTACTCAAGCATTGAGGACAATACTTTTTGAAGGAGAGGGGCATGTTAGGTCCCTATACTAATAGTGTAACCCCTTATTGTTATTATTACAACCCCCTTATTATATTGTTGTGTCCATGTAGTCCCCATATTGTTATTATTGTGCCCCATAGAAGCACACTATTGTTATTATTGTGCCCTTACATTATTATTGTTATTTCGGCTCTGATTATATTATGACCCCTTATACTCCTATATATAGAAAGGAGATCTTGTCATTTTATCATCTAAGAATTGTTCATTTGTGTAATGTAAAGGAGGTTGCCCCCTCGAAGAGGCTGAATTCTAAGGCGTTGATCTTTTTTTCTATCTTTTTGTGAGCTGGTTTCATAACAGTTTCTTTCCTCTCTTTCTTCCTCAACCTCCCTAGGTGGAGGTGGAGGTTGGTTATCCAAGAGAACTCTCCCAAATCTCAGGTTAATCTCCTGGATTTCCATAGCATAAGCTGGATATGGTGTCTCTCCACTGTATACTTGCTAAGCATGCATGTTGGTCGGTTTGGATTTGGTTGGGTAGGCATCTGGGGTTGCTTGGTGGAGCAGAGTGTAGGAGTTGTGGTTGGGCAAGTGGTGGAGGAAATATAGCTTGAGCATTGTTGTATTGGGGCCTCCACCCCTAGAGTGGTGTATTCCTCTGAGATTGTGGTGGAGCATAAGGTTGAAATGACTAGCTGGCTAGCTGGGACTGATACTGAGATGCATAGGACCAAGGGGGGGGTGTAGACCAAGAAGCATGAGTAGGGGGTCCCTAAGAAGGTATGGTTGTGGTTTTCCTAGGGTTGTAATATGCATGGGATGACCCTTGCATGCCCTGCTAGTATGGTCTAGGCCCATGAGGTCTCCTTTGGTTAATGTAGCAAAGCTGCTCAGTGACCCCTTCAGCTCCTTGATATATAGCTTCGAGTCCATGTAAAGAAGGGAACTTGTTTGTGGAGTGGTTTTCTTCACAGAACGAGTAAATTTCAATAGAGTTCAATGGACATTCATTCCTGGAATGCCTCCTAGTGCATTTAGGACAAAAAATGGCCAAGGTTCTCTCTGCTTCCTCCTGATTCCTCTTAATGTTCATGGTGTCCATTTTCAAGGCAAGGGTTTGCAAAAGTTGTTGAAAGGAATGAAAGCATGAGTGAGATCTACTGCAAAAATGGAGATGAAAAAAATGGCAATGAAATCAACCTTGCAATATTAACCAAATACTAAGTTAAAGACAACAAACTCCAAAGCTCATAAAAGAACTAGAAATCTGTGTTTTGGGGGCTGCTTAAGGGTCCCTTCCTCAAGTCATGGTCCCATAGGGAGGAAGTGAGGCGGAGAAACTTGATAACAACCTTGTGGTGATCCTTTTTCTCCTTGCTAACTTGATACTTTAAATAAGGCACAAATGGAAGCAAACTATCACACAACCAATCTAATATACACTACTTGTAATGGAAATGCATCTAATAACCAAATTAACAATTAAGCTATGAATCTACACTAAACATACATGTACAATCAAGAGGATCCTTGGCTAATAGGGTTGGTCCCTAACCCAAGAGCTTCAGCCCACTGAGTTAACTTAGTGCTGGCTCAACATAAAACTCATTCTTATTACCAAAACAGCAAATTACATCAAAAGAACTATCACAAGTTTTGCAGCTTGAAAATAGAGTAGATTTTTACAATCAAAAATCAGAATCCTACTGAGATCCTAGGCCTCTCTACTTATACATCTGAAGTCCCCAATGACTTCCTTAAAATTAGGGAGGCTCGGCTCCCAAACTCGAGATAAACTGGTGCTTTGTCTCTCACTTGCTCGCCTGCCTTCTAGTCCTCATGATTTGGTTGTTTTCACTTTGAGTTAATGTGATGAATGGAGGAGTAGTAACTGAGGAGGATTTTCCTCCTATAATCCATCTCCCTTGTCCTATTCGATTTTTGACCTTGGTCTTTGCTAAAATTCCTTTATTTTCTCCTTTAATCCTGCATTCAATGCATATTAGACCACAAAGCATAATATCCAACTCTAACTCACCTCATAAACAAAATATAATCAAAAACATGTAATAAGTTATGAGAAAGTTGGTTTGACCAAGATAGGAGGTGAATTAAGGCCCATATAATTACCCAATGATGAGGCTCATCAAACATATTATATGTTCCCAATGGTAATACATTCAAATGCGTTGTGGTAGGCATGCCATTCAAATCAAATGCACAAGCTCTTACCCAATGATGAACTCATTTCTTTCTACCTATAGCTAGCTGCACTAACCAAGACTTTGCATGCACTTCCTTATTCAAACCACACTTATCCACCATTTCAGGACTAACATAACTATAATTAGATCCAGGGTCAATCAAAATAGAAACAACTTGATCATAAATCTTACCATCCATCTCAATAATAGATGCCTAATGGTATGCATGTCTGTTATCCAATGATGCATAAATACGATGCACACTCTAACTAACATACCCAATAGTCTACGCCTCCTGTTCACTATATATATTAGGCCTACCACCCTGATTCTATGTAAAATATCTCCTGTGATGATCCTTTCCACAAGTCCAACACTCTATAGGCTTCCAACCTACATCCTTTTTCTACTCCTCAAATCGAAATCCCTGTCCTTTGTCTGACGCATTGAACTTCTTAAATGGCACTACTTTCTCTTTATTACCTGTACCCTAAGGTCTTGATTTCTTCTTGTCCCATTTTCCTTTGTTCTTCCATTACATTTCCAGCCTGGATTAGTCTCAGTTTTGCGCTTAGATTGTTCATAGAAATGTTTTATATTTTGGATGGCCTCCTCCAATGATCTAGGTTCATCAAACTCAATCATGTCTTGAATGAAATTGAAAATCCATTAATGAATCTCTGAATCTTGGCCTTCTCCTCCTTGAGGTAAGGTACATACCTCAGTAGCTCCAAGAACCTGCTAGTTTACTCCTCATCTGTCATCGATCTCATCTTCATCTCATAGAGCTCTTTTCCCATGTCATCAAAGTATCTCTCTGATAGGTATTTCTTCTTGAATAGTCTCTTGAAATCTCTCCAAATCAAGTACTCCATATGAATACATCTTGAATTCTTCACTTCTTCCCACCAAATGTCTACTTTACCTTTGAGACTGAATGTAGCTATTTTGGCTTTCATGTTCTCTGAATAGTTATGTAATCTAAAGAACTTCCTCATACCAAGCAACCATGCCTCTACATCTTGTGATTTCTTCATCTCTCCATCAAAGGTAGGTGGCTTTTCTTTCTTAAACTCATCCAGAAAATATCCCTTGTCACTCCTCCTATAAGGATGATAACGATGACAATCATAGTGCCTATCTAAAAAAAACTAGAATAGTGCTTGTGTCCATCCCCTCTCCTATCTAGAGTGTCGAGTAACCTTCCATCTCTGACTGTGTCATCTCTATCCACCCTTTGACCACCACAATACCTATTACCATATGATGAGCACCAGTATTGCAGCAAGAATGTTGCAAATCCTGGGGCTACCAACTTTACTTCATTAGCCCAGGGTACGTACAAACTTGGAGGTGACAATGTTGTATACACAGTAGATGCAATAGTCTACTCATGTGACTTTTCAATTAGGGCGATAGACCACTAGGGTTTTAAAACCAATCTTCTATTGACTAGAAGCAGTCTGACTACCAAATGGCAAAGGGAAAATTATTATTAACGCAAAAAATGGAATGTTTCCTACTCTAGGAAATGAAAGTGTTGAATTGGAAGGTGCTATAAAGTGACATGAAATCATATAGCTAAGCATATACACATTTTGCTTGCAAAATAGACCTAACTTAACCTTGTATGTAACATCTAATTATCTAGACTAACTGAGCATCGAATTTAATCTAAGAACTACCAGGACTGTTGCACGCATGTGCTAACTTAGAAATTGCAGAAAAAGCCTTTTTGAGTTTTAGTTTTATGAATGCAAATGCTAATTTAACCAATTTATTCTTTGGCAGGGGAGACAGGTATGGGGAATAGGTTTGGAATACTTTCATGGGTATGAGAGACAAGTGGAGGCCTAGCCTAATCTTATATGACCATTTGTTCTCAATTTGGGCTTTAAAACAGGCAGCTACAGGGTTTCCTGTACTACAGGATGTCCTAGTTCTACTACAAGATGCCCTGTTTTACTATAGAAAACGGGCTGAAATCTTATAAGGAGGTAGGAAAGGTAGAATGAAGTGTGGGAAAGGTGTCTGATGGGGAAATAAGGCATGGAGGAGGTGCACACTATAGGTGTCCGAGTGTGAATAACTATTCAACCCTTTTCCACATTAATTTATCAATTCGGGTGTGTGTATTATTTCAAGGTAAGGCGCAGAGTATATGCAGGTAGCAATGGCACAATCCAATCATCAATCACATATTTAATAACTTAATTAAATAAAGAACCAATGTGACAGTAAATAAGAATAAATTGCAGAATTATAAAAGCATTCACAATAATTGAAGTAAATTATTGTAACAGCAATTCAAATGAACAAACATAAATAAAATAATGACACACAGAAATAATGCAGCACCTGCCCAGAAGAGCGGGCCCAACTCTCTGACCAGGACTGTGATGGATTCACAACTTACAAAGAGAATAGCAAAATAGCTTGCAGTCAATTAAATAAACAATCTTCTATTACAATCTTAGTCTCTTGCACAGCTAACCTGATTCATAGTCTTGAAACCCTTCTTATACAATTGTTCAGAGAAACCGTTCCTTGAATTTGGCAACTAATGTTTACAAATATACAGTTGTTAAAATGGCCAAACTAGTTGTCGAGAGAGAACAAGAAAGGTCTGGAATAGGTCTGGAATCTATTATGTTGTTACAGCGTTGCCGAAATGGTGTTGTAAGCTTGGAGTTTCTCCTCTAATCTGCAGATGCAACCCTTTTACCACCAGAATGTGGAAATGACAAAATTAGTAACTTGCGTAGGTAAAATCCCCATGACCATTACTTCATTAATTAAGCATTCCAAGAAGACGGTTGAAGGGGGTTTACCTCGTGCATTTAGAGCATTTAATGGATATTAATGATACAAAGGAGTGAGAGAGAGGGTGAAAATGGAGGGAAAATGTATGCAGATTTGGTGCCCCACATGTTCCCCCAACTAGTATTTCTACATGTCCTCATGCAGCTCGTTGTCTCTTCAGGTTTGGGTTGGATCGCCTGTGGTCAGCATGAAGCTAAGCAAGGTCATACTCTTCGGCCATCTCTATTCACGAAGGTTTATATCCTTCAGTCATAAGGATATCCTTCCACCAATCATTGCTTACATTATATGTTGGAGTGTAATTATCTATTGGCAACCAAATGAGGGGAAACTGAAACTTCAACCCCATCCACTGGACCCCACAGGTTTGAATGCATGCAACAAAACGTGGTACTCTCTCTAATGCTCATGCAAAATTGGGTGCCCCAAAAGGTTCCTGGTTTCTGACAGCTAATAATGACAACATCCATCTCCTTTGACAACTATCAAGGGCTTCATACTGAAAAGTGACTACCTGTCTAACATAGAGGTTAGTAGACCACCTCTATGTTGCCAAAATTCATTCTTTACATCCCTCAATCTGTAGAAAGTTGGATTTATTGTTATAAATAGTCATTGCCTGACCCTTCTCCCTCCTTACCATCAATGGCTTTGTAGCTTGATCTTCTTCAAATGTATCATAGGCCTTCCTCCATTAACCTGGTTAATAGTATAGGAGGTGAAAGCTCTCAGGTGAAAGTCCCACATGAATGGAACCGAGTTGAAGGTTTGATCATCCCTCGAGAAATAACCATGCATGTAGAGTTTTCACATCAAGTGTTGCCTCACGATATCATGAATACTTAAAATACGAAGGAATTGTATCAGGTCTTCAATCTCATGGTTGATCTCCTTGTAGACACTTTCCAGGTAGAAGAAAAAGAACTGTTCATGAAGAAATAAAGCATAACTATGGGCAGGAGGTTGACAGGCCATTACCTGCTGCACTAAGGTAAACATCTTTTCTTTATTTGCCTTCAACACATGTACCTGCTCCTCTAAGTCTTTCATCTTTTTTTGATGTTTCTCTTGCCTCTTCCTTGCTCTGTCTAACTGGTCTATATACCCAGTAATAATCTTAGTGGCTTGTTCTCGAACCCTCTTCGTCTCCTTCCTATGTTCACCCGTGGCAGATTGCAATTTCTGAATTTCAGCAGCTAAGAAGAATTCTCGGGCCTCAAACAGATGTTCCATAGGGCAAGTCTATGTGCTAGCAGAAGTTGTGGGAACATCTTTTTTCTGTATATTTGCTAAGTAAACCTCGACCTTGGGCTTTATAGTCTCTTGTTTTTACTTCCTCACCTTTTTCTTGAGCCAAGATACCTGCTTTCTCAGCTTCTGAACATTCATCTTCAGTCACATGGTTTCTCTAAACTGAAGCTGATACCTTTCTTTGAAAGGTGGTCTCCTCTTCTCACGCTATGCTATCCACTCATGTTTGACAATAATTTCGTTTCCCAGCCCTACAGCTGGTTCAGAAAGTAGTGGATTATCGTTAAAGTCATCAACTAGCTTCTCTACCAGGTCTTCCTTACTCAGTTTTCTTTCCTCGGGAGCACTCTCTCCTTCTCCTCTTCTCAATTCAGGAATATCTGTCACCTAGACAGTACCTTCATTGATTGTTCTCTACTCCAATTCTTCTGCAAAATTTTCTTTTTCAATCTTATCTTCAAGGGTGCCCTTGCTTGGAATTAGCAAGTGATGAGCCAACAATGGTTGTACCCTTCTTTGAGTCGGCGAACTTCAATACGGGAGGAACAGCGATCTCTTCTATTAAAAATCGGGGGGAACAAAACCCTCTTACTCCTCTTGGTATTGTGGCCTGAAAAGGAGAGTGGAAGATATTTTCTATAGCGCTCTTGTCTACTACCTCTGGTTCCTTTTTTCCATCACCTTCATTTCTAAATTGGGTCGAGCCTTCTTCATGCATTGCTTCTTGACATTCGGTCAACACTAGTTCTTGTGGAGTAGTGTCAACCTCAAGGTTTGTCCTTTCCACATTTTCCTACCCTGACTGAGTTGGTGGTGATTCTTGTGTGACACCCCTACCCATTTCAACATCCAAATCTGTTTGGGCAACTGATGATGGTTCTTGTGTAGCATCTTCACTCTCCATCCCCTTGACCGATATTTATTCTCCTTGTACTTCATTAATGAAAGTCGGTTCCTGTAAGACAGTATCAACTCCATCCATTGTCTCCATTATTCTTTCATCAATAGGTTCCACAAGCGAGGTTGGTTCTTGTGTGGCAGCCTCAACTGTATCACCAATTGTTTCCTCTACTTCCATCTCTTCCTTCTCTTCTTCTTCCACCTCGAATTCCTCTCGCTCTTCTACTAAACTAGCAGGAGATGCTCGTTCTTCCTCCAATTCCTCTAGATTTTCTTCTTCTCCTACTAAACTAGTAGGAGATGTTGGTTCTTCCTCCAATTCCTCTTGCTCTTCTTCCATAGCAATTATAATAGCCGCTACTTCCTCTTCTGATAGTTCAAGGAATTGGGCCCAAAGAACTTGGAATTGGGCCAATGCATGCATGACCAATAGTGGAACCAGTCTGTGATTTGTAAGGACTGCCAGCACCTGGCATGAGCGCCAAGTGGACTGCGTCATAAGTTGAATATTTTTCATCAAAAAGAAAGGCATGTTCATAGAATGAACCTGTGCCCGCGGGAATCGAAGATGGGCTAGGATTTTGAAATGGTACTTAAACAAGGTGGTAAACCACTCTTCACAGGTTATATATTTTATGACAAAGCCTATTACCTCATTCCATGGGTATGACAAGGATTTATGGTCATACCCCCTTCCCATCTAGACGGCGCTTTCTCCAGCCTGCAAAAATAGTTCCAGAAACTCTGGCAGGGGAGTCTTTCGTGAGAACCCAATATGTCCCTGCTGTGTTAACCCACTGACTTCTGCGATGGCCTCTTCCGTGATGAGAATTTATATCCCTCTGACTCAAGAGTGGTTCCCGTCCAAATTTAGCATGAATTCTACTGTGATCCCTTCATCGAATCCTTGCAGCCCATTGAAGTAGATGTCCTGTCGTGCATCTATGAAAACTTACCATACATCTGCATTGCTGCAGACTAGGGTTGTATCTTTGGGTTCATGACGCAAAGCCAGTCTACCCATCTTGTAGAGACTGTAACGGCACTTCATACGGAGCAGACCATTGGAAGGAGTGACAGCAACAAATTCTTACAATGACAACATGGTGAAAAGCAAAGTGGAATGATAAGAAATACGGTAGGTGATTTCTCGAGAAACGAAGAAAATCATGGTGAATTATGGTAAGTATGGTGGATGAAATGGTAATTATTTCACATAAATTAGAATGGATTGATTAGTTGGAAAAATTTACGTGTTTCTAATCCCAACACATATTAATGATTATGCAAAATATGGTGAAGATCGTGGAGCGTACTGTCGGCACAAGGTTTAATGATGATGTTAGATTAATCATTGGTGCGGTTTAATTACGTTGTCATTTAATTATGACGGCACCCCCCCAACTTATAAATAGATGTTCGTGGTGCGTCAATGTCTTGTCCATGGAATATTTAATTAAATCCATAAAATTCAACGAAGACGTACCTGGTGACCTACATGAGGGAAGTGATAGTTGGCAGAGCGCAGAATGACGGCAAAGCAACAACATCCAATACTTAGAAAAATTTTGGGAGTAATAGCATCGGCAGAGTAACAGCATCGTCAGAGTAACAGCAACCAATACTTAGAAAGATTTTAGGATTATCAGTATTGGAGGAGTAGAAGCTCCAATTACTCGGGAAATTTTCCATCTCCACAACATTGTACCTCAATGGTAGCTCCTGCAAAAAGAAAAACAAGTGAGTAGTAACAGCGTTTTATATAGTTATATATATATTGATTTTTTATTTTTTATTTTTTTCAAGGATGCAGAGGAGGAATTCTCTGCACCAACAACCTTTAGACCAGATTTATTAGAGAGATGTTTAATGAAGATATCCTTAGAAGATGGATGGTGATACAGTCTCAGATGATGTCCATTCGCTATGAAAGAAGCACGTGTATCATCAATTATGACAAGTCTGACTGTTCCATTATCAAATACAGCATCCACTTCGTAAGGCCCCATCCAACAAGTGCAAAGCTTTCCTTTAAAATCCTTAAAACGGGAGTTGTGAAGTAATGCCCAATCTCCTCTGTGAAACACCTTGTTTTTGATAAATTTATCTTGTCATTTCGTCCTTTGCTGCTGAATAGCAGTAGTCTTTTGGACAACCATTAAAGTAATTTCATCTAATTCATTTAGTTGTTCTAGCCAGTGTTTTTGGGCATCTGACAGATCCAATCCTACCTCAAGACCTATTCTGAGAGTACTAATTTTTGAGCCCCAAACTTGCATCTTTCCTACACCGTTTTCTAGCTTCTTTCCATTCACTTGAGCCTCCTAAGCCATCAATATCATTTCATATTAGTTATAAAAGAGCATTTAAAGTGGTTTCTTGACTATGTCTTTGTGTTGTTGTTTGAACTAGATTTTTGCTTATGAGCTGCAGAATCTTGTCACTTTCCGCAGCCAGCTCAACTTTCCACGGCTGTTTTGTTAAAGTCTATATTGCAGGTGTCTTCAGGCAAATCGAGCCACATGGGCAAGTTGAAACGATGTGGACATGGACCGAGTCCTATTGGCTCAGTCGAATTCATCAAAAGAGGCCATAGTCAACGGTGGTCAAAGCGGTGGTCAATAGAAGAATCCTACAGTAACAGGACTCTGTTTCCAAGCATGTGAAAGATTTTCGTGGTTGTTTCTAAACTTTTGGAGGCACGCTGACACCTATAGGCTGCCCACGAAGTAAATCCAATAAGCGACTTTCATTAGATTGCATCACCTCGGCAGCCATGATGCTAGATCCGTGGACTTTGTCATTCACGTGTCCTCCGTCAGCGCAGTTTTTAGGAAATCAGTTATGTAGCTTTTTGTTATAAATAATGCGTCTCCATACGCATAATAGCTAGCCTTTGTAATGTAATTTTGCTGCAAAGAAAGCCCACTGTGTCGTGACATTATTTCCTTGTTATGACTGCGTTTTGAATACATGAGAAGACTCTGTTCATAAGCATAATTCGTGGTTGATAGCTGTTGCCCGAGGTTGTGCAAAGGGCCCCTGCACACCCCGAGGTTTTGTTTATTGTTGTAGCTGTATAGTTCCATGCTTTATTTCCTTATGTTCATTATTCCATAGTTATTCACGTGTATATATTGCATCTCTTATGGTATTAATGTTTTATTTTTGTCCATAATTTTTCATGCTTTATACTGTTGTTAACTGATCAGTGTCTTTGTTCCAGATTACAGTAGGCAGCTCAGGCATTTGCACATAGTTTTACAATGACTAATAACATGGAATCAGTCTTGTCCTTCTGCTCATTTATTTTTCTTAGTTTTTAATTCCAACATTGTTTTATTTATTTCAGTTTTGTACATTTGCTTTATTAGTTAGATTAGATATTAAATTACTCATGTCATTATCAGTTACCTCTGAAAGCCATAGTGAGACTAATGGTGAGGGATTGAAGTATGAGTGTGTAGTTTGATATTTGTTTATTTTTCTGCAAGTTAGATATTAAATTACTCATGTCATTATCAGTTACCTTCGAAAGCCATAGCGAGACTAATGGTGAGGGATTGAAGTATGAGTGTGTAGTTTGATATTAGTTTATTTTTCTGCAATTTAGATATTAAATTACTCATGCCATTATCAGTTACCTCCGAAAGCCATAGCAATACTAATGGTGAAGGATTGAAGTATGAGTGTATAATTTGATATTAGTTTATTTTTCTGCAAATTAGATATCAGATTGCTCAATTTGTTTATGATTACCTCCGAAAGCCATAGTGAGACTAATGGTGACGGGTCAGAATATGAGTTGATGTAATTTGATTTTAGCTTTACTTTGCTTGCAATTCTTGGATTTATTTGTGCATAGTTTATTTTTTATTTAGACAGCAGCAAGGGTAATGGGTTTCATGATCAATAGTTCATTGTTTGTTTGACTAATATAGTGGAACATTTTCATTTTCTTTTAGGGATTAATTTTGTCATTGCATGTTTTAAACCCCTTTTGAAGTTTGAAGTTTGGGAGATCATTATAAAGGACATCATTGCCTTGAACATTTATATCCATACTTATCTTTTATAATTTCCCTCTCACATTAGGAAGCCAACCAAGATAAAAACCCCCAAAACAAATAAAAACCAAAAACAACAAAAAGTAAGAGATAGGTTATCTTGCACATATAGTGCGCCACACTTTGTCAGCTTACGAATCCCGGATTGACAAAGTAATGTAGCAATTTAGGACACTCAAAATTGACCAAACATTTTGGCGCCGTTGCCGAGGAAGTGTAACTAGCTAGCCAATTTCTTAAAAAAAAAAAAAACAATAAAAAGAAGGGAAAAAATGATAACTTCTTAAAGTATGCTCTCCTCTTGCACCTAGTGTGATCTGGAGGATCAGAAAAGAGAGTTATTGGTTCAATAATTTCTTAAGTATGCTCTCTTCTTGCACCTAGTGTGACCTGGAAGATCAGAAAGAGAATTATTAGCCCAACTTAA
>APFE031214663.1:4012-14228 GCA_000404065.3 Pinus taeda | reverse complement strand
CTTATTAATCCATTCTAGGACTTGTCCCTCTTAGCTGACTCATATACATGATAGTCATAAGTGTGTTTTTTTTTTTTTGTTTACTATGCTTGTAAACAAGCATTATTAGTACTGAGAAGATTCCCAAGGATTGATTAAATCCTCTCATATGTGATTTCTTATACAACTTATACATTTTTAATTAATGAGTTGGTTTAATATACTCATCAATAAACCATTAACCCTATTTCAATTAGTAGTTTACATATAAGGAAAGCTCACAAACACGTATATATATATATATATATATAAGAATATCAAATATCATTAATATTTTCCATTTAAATGTGAACATATGATGATACTATTTAAATGTTTGAGATGAATAATTAAAATATATTTCTTCACTAAATATCCTTTAACCATATACTATTGCATCTAACTAATAGATCACTTAAATCTCAATCCAATTAATTGTTTATTTTATGTTTATTTATTTTTAAATTAAATAATACCATTAAGTAGCAACTTCCAAAACACGTTTTAAAAAGAAAATGAAAAGGCATCAATTATAGAATCTTGCATCAAACTCTTATTTCCTTTTCTAAAAAACTCGAATTTGCTGTCATAGGGGACAAATATTTTGTTCTTCTCATCGTTCATCATTTCCACTGAGTTTGAAGTTGAATATTCACTACCTATGTATGAAATGCTTGAAATTGCTACAGAATTTTGATTTTGGTTGCTTGAAGAGCTAAATTTGACATTGGAAAATCTAAATGATTACATTGATATAATTGTCTTGATGTCATCATGATAGTTTGTATGGCTGCAAGAGGAAATCGTGGAGCTTCATAACATACCTCAAAGCGGGCATATATTGGATTAAATGTAGATGGTTTGACCCAATATATACCCCCTTGCAGTCATAACACCATAACGCTCACTAAAGAATCAGGAATCATAAATGACCTTAATGACTACTAAAGGACCACAAAGTTAAGCTTAACCACCATTACACCAACATATTATATGTGATATTTGGCTGAGAATCTACTATATATGCATTCTAGAATTTTTTTTTTTTTTACAACCTATCTTGACACAAACACACAGGTAATTTCCAATACTGCTTCAAGTCTCAATCAAGCCAAGCAATCTATAAAGCAGAAGTTGAAAGGAATGTTTTTGGTGATGAAAAATACAAAGTGTATGCGAAGAGAGAGTTGGATAGTGGCATATAATTATTTTTTTTGAATATGGTATCAAACTGGGAAGACCAAAATCTCAAGTACAGGGAAAACAATTTGAAGCAGCGTACTTTTGAGAATTCAGCAGCATTGGAGAAGCAGCTAGAGGCGTTACAGATAGAATTTGCTGAGAAGACATCTTCATTAGAGGAAGAGAAAAGTTCTTGTGTTGCTGAAATGCTTCATGCAGCAGATAGTCTAGAGGAATCCATCCAACAGGTTTCTTTTGATTTCTGTTCTCAATCAGAATGCTCAACTGTTAATCTCCGCCTTGCCACTCTTGTCAATGCTACCATACAAAAAATTAACAACTTGAGGAGCTTGGAGATAAAACTTAAATTGTGTTGTCGTGAGAATATAGAGATACAAAGATCATTTGAAGAACTCACTCAGAAATTTGAACTCATCCAGCAAGAGAGAGAATCAGCTGTTAGGGTACTTAATAAGATTCACAGTAGGCTTAGAGATTTGTTTGGACTACAAGATAGAATGAATGCAGAAAATGAAGAGACACTTCATTCGCTAAATGTTGAGAATATTGACACAGAAGGAGATGGACAAAGTGCAGATGTTTTCTTCTCTTTTGATATCATGTCTGATGAATTAGATAAATTTGTTGAACAGTTGCAGAAGAGAATTGAAGAAAGATCGCAGTTTGAAACCATAGTGGGTGAGCTTGAGTCTGCTTTATCTACAAAGAATAAATTTATTCAAGATCTTAATGCCAACTATGCAGAGATGTCTAAAAAGTGCATTGAAAATGAGACATAATTTGAAGGGAAACATGCTAGCATGGTCTCCCAACTAGCTCAACTTTTTGCGGAGAAGGAAACTTTGTCGTCAGAGTTGGCTGCTGTTCAGAGGGCACTCTTAGAACGGGAGGAACTGATGAAAGACAATTTGGAGATGCAGTCTAAATCAAAAAGGCACTTGGAAGCCATGTCAGAGAAGTTGGTTACTGCTATTAAAGAAGTTATTCAAGATGAAATCTTCGTTGCTGATCCAGACATGCAAATAATTTCTCCTCTAGAAGGTTACGTACATTTGGTTATAGGAAAGTACAAGGCATCTCTTGAACAAAACGACAGGTTTCAGAGATGTGTAGAAGAGTTGGTATCACGACCTGATGGCAATGAAATTTAGAACAAATGTACCTCTATCTTAATGCAATATCTTTGATGCAATGGGAGCCAAGGGAATGATGATCCTTATAGCCAAATTTCTTCAACAACTACAACGACATCATGATATGAAAGTGAAAACAAAACTTCAACTTTGTTGCTTTCCAATTGGTATGGGGTGTCTGAGGGTTGAATATGTTGGCAATGTAAATCTGAAAGGACTCTTTGTCAAATATTGTTGTTCTTATTAAATAGAATCAACCTTAAGGATGTCATCAAAATTTTGAAGATGTACCTTGCTCCAAAACTACTAATTTTGATTCAAATAAGTAACAAAACACACAAATGACAGAGAATTTGTTACCACCAGTCTTATTGATTTCTTGAACCGATCAGGATCAAGACATATATATTTTAGATATTTCTTTAAGCCAGCCAACCTCAAGGTTTGTGCATATAACAAGATGGAATCACATTGAATTCTCAATCGATGCATCATTTGCTTGACCTCATCCAGGAATGCCTTACATTCTTCAATGCTCAAGTCAACATACTTATGAATGAAAGGAATGAATCTGCAATGGATATAGGATAAGTGCAGGACCAAAGTGTTGCTTTAGAATAATGCGTTAAGATGCACTAAGGCCATAGATATTGTAGGGACTCAACCACAAATTAGACCAGGTAAGAGTCCACAAATGTTTAGAAATTTTTTTTTTCCTAAAGAGAGCCAAGACTCCTAGAGATTCTCAACGAATACTACAGAAGTATTTTTCCACATAAGATAAGTTAAATAGGTCGTAGATTGTTAGACCATGTTCTAGATGTTCAACATAACTCATATCACACACACAATTCTTTGCTAGTCCTGGAGAACACTCAAAAACTTAGAGATGAATGGAACAATGGAAACCTTATACCTTGAATATTAATCTCCAAAAAGGAACCACGAGCCTAGAATCAATGTTTCAAAAACTTGACAAGCTGAGATTCTTAGTGATAAGACTACACAATAATATTTTCGATGTTCGTGTCTTAAATTTGCTGCAAAGGATAGTCATGAGGCCATAGAGGATCAACAGTTGGTTAAGCAAGTTTCATTCTTCATGTTTTCTCTAGGTTGTGCCAGAAACACTTGCTTTGAGGGCCGAAAAACCACCACTAAATCATCGCTCAAATCACAGATTTGAAGGGACATAGAGAGGAGTTTGAACTGCACAGAACCAAACTCTAGCAAGGTTTGAAGTTGTTTGAATTGAGCAGAGGATAGTGGCCTAACAGAGGGTCGAAACAAGAATCTTGATGTATTCCCATGCAACAGCAATCTTAGACCCAACGAATCCCTTAAGAGAACACAATACAAAACCCTAGCCTTCTCATATGATATATCACTGCTCCACAAGGTTGAATGTTCTCATAACTTGATCACACAAATTACATATGTTAATTGCATAGCTTCGAGAGTTGATTAAGTGCCATTATATAGATTTTGGATAGCACCAAATGTAGTAGCCGACTTAGTGTTTTAAAAGGAAAGCCACGTTTAACATTTCAAAAATTGTTAGAGGGAAAACTCCTTTGAGGGTTATTTGAATTTGAGATTCAAATTTCTTTTGGTACCTTAAACAGAAGACCCTTCAACATTTGATGCCTAAAACTATTTAACTTATTCTCAATAATAAGACTTTGTTTGACTTTATGACTATGCCAATTGATAAGATGCTACATCATCAATTTTTAGGTTTATTGCCCACAAGTTGGGGGCTTTACCTTCAAACAAGGATATATTGCAAACCGTGAGGGCTCTCGTGGCGTGACATATACCACTGGAATCAATTGGACAAGGAGAATCCAACAAGGATGATCTAGAACCGAAACACCATGATTTTCCATGTCATTTTGGTCAACTAAGGTGAGGTGTCTTCTGGTATTGTTTGGGTTGACATCAATGACAACCATATTTCAACAAGCATTTCATTTTTGATTAATCTTACTAACAAACTATGACAAAGATAACAAAGGAAATGACATTATGGTGATTCTCAAAGGCAGAAATAAAAAAACCAATGTTGTTATGGCAAGCATGGAATTCAAAAACATGAAATATGTAAACTAAATGTGATGTTAATTCTCATATTGACCAAAATAAAAAATGATCATAACACATGAATTCAAGTGGGGATTCATAAGGCAACAGAACTTTGAACAGCTAAGAAGGGAGCTTCAGGTGCGTGAATATGTGATTAATGAGTCCGAATAAAAATTTACAGACCTATCAAGTGCTCTAGACCACTTTAAAATGCTAGACTCAGAACTCATTTATTCAAGAAAGCATGCTACAGAGCTAGAACAATCTTTGTCTGAGAGCAATGAAATGATGCAAGAGGGATGACTGCATTAGATGCTATTGATTCTATTCATCAATTTTAGTTTGGGGATCCAGTGGAGGCGATTGAATGTCTTGGTAAATCATTTCAAAACTTGCAAGGTAAAATAGTATCAGCTGAAGAAGATGTTAGGAAAAATCAAAAAGAGCTGTAGAATTACTGGTAGCAGAGTTGGATGAGGTCCATGGAAGAATGGATACCCTTGAGGATGAATTAGCAAAGGCAGAAGGTGAAATTGTAACTTTTAATAAAGAAAAGAATGCAGCTGAAGCTGCAAAGGAAGATGCCATTTGTCGCCTTGAGCATGCAGTAGCTGCTCAAGCAGAAGAACACAATCAGGCGTCAATTCAAAACTTTGGATTTCTAAACCTATGCGCTGGTCTTGAGCAGTTGAGGAAAGAACATGGTTGCTTACTTCCTTTGTTAGCTAATGATTTTCTTAAGAAATTGGAGCTTTTGAAAAGTATGGAGGATATTTTGCAGGGAGTCTTTAATCAGCTTGCAGATTTAGAAGTGCCCAGGGCAACTGGTATATTAACAAACCTGTCTGAAGAGGGAAAAAAAACTGCAGTGTGAGTCTTTTGTAGGGCATCATGAAGAATATGTAGGCAATACAACACAACATCATGGCACACACGGAAGAGAGATGGCTGATGAATACTTGCGTTATTTTGAGCATGAGTTGCAAGGATGCATGGCTGATGTTGATATTCTCAAAAATAGATTGGAAGGGCAGTCAACTGCTTTTAGCCAGAAGGCTACAGGCGTGTCACATATTTGGCAGATTGCAGTGCAGGAATTTACACATTTGGAAGAATCTTTCGAGTCACTAAAGCAAAATGCTAAGGTTCTCGATGATCTCACAAAACAGAAGGATGCTGAGATTAGTATGTTACATGATCGAGAGCAACAGATATTTGGAATTTAAAGCAATTTGATTTATTGAGCGTTTTACTTCGAAAGAAGCAAAGATTTTGTGATACTAGAGATTCTTGGAAGGAAAGATGAACAATCTGGCTAGAGAGATGGAACATCTCCTCGACATTTCTGACGAAGCAGAGAAATCTTTGCAGCAACCGGCGTGCAGATATGTTCGGGACACAAAGGCCATGTTCAGAACCAGCGCCGATATTTTGGAGGCCCCCGATCGCTATATGTTTGTTCTTGACATGCCCGGCCTAGAGTCTGGTAACATCAAGGTGAGAGTAGAGAACAACATTCTTCACATTGCGGGAAAAATTAAGAAAAAGAACAGGCAGCTGAGTCCAGAGATAAAGGTGATAAGAATGGAGAGGCGGAGGGCAAGGTATATGCGGAAATTCAGCCTGCCCGGAGACTCCAATGTGGAGGACATAAAGGCGACTTACAAGGACGGCGTCTTGACTGTGACTGTGGCCAAGCGCCAGCCCTCCGACACTGAGAGGCCGAAGTCTGTCACTATTCCCATTTCTTGAACCCTAATCCTAAGTCCAAGAATGCTTCTCTGCAAAACATTGTTTCGTTCTTTACAGTTTTGCAAAACTCTGTTTCCTTCTTTACAATTTCAGTTTGCCCCAATGTATCAAGCTTGTGTTTAGAGCAGGCATTGTCTGGGTAGATATTTGCATCGTATGTAATGTGAGTTATACGGGTTTTGGTAATAATGGAGAAACTGTATTTTGCATGCAAAAAAAAAAAAAAAACTGTGAACATGATCTTCTAACAGATAACAGTGATGTCTCAGGTAGTCCCGCCAGTTAAAGACTTCTCCTTTGCGGATGTTGAAGCTGGTGGACAAACGTGTTTTGCTGAATGGGTCATTACAGTGACAGTATAGAGAAATATTGAAGATTCATTTCCTTTCCTCTTCAATAAGAAAATGGATTGAAGACGGATTAGTGATTGTTTTGCTAGGTGACTAATAATTTTATGTGTTGAATGAATGATATTTAACTGTCATCAAAAGACAATGCCAAAGGTGTTTACCACAACAGCTTAACAGCTACAAGGTCAGATTAAAGTATGAAAGAGGAGGTAAATTAAATTAACAATTTGAGAAGGAAGCCAAAATAAGGGTCCATAGGTCCTAGAGTTTAAACCTGGCTCTGATACCATGTGTAAGAACCCGATTCCTATAGTTAGAGCCTTATTCTATTATACACTAACAGATCTATTTTACTGTTGATTTGCAAGTAATAAAAGGAGCTTGCCGACCTTCTCACAAAATTTTAAACATTTAACATCTTATCATTTTATCATAAGCAACATAAATTAAGATGAGCATTCCATTGATATCAACTTAACAAGAGTAGTTCATAGCAAAATACCTGTTCCGGCGGTTGATGATGATACCTTTGTCGTATAGCTCCAACTGAACGCTCCTTCTCACCGACCCAACCAGATTTACCACCCAGCCAACTAGGAAACAAATTCCTAGCCCAGGAAACCTCCACAAGTTCCCTAGCCCTCCGTGCCCAAGTCTAACCAGATATAGTGTGTCCTCAAAGAGAATGTGCAAACCATATAACAATACTTTCCTCCTCTCAAACCCAAGAAACCTCCATAGGTTTCCAAGGTCTCCCCAAAATCATAACAAGTCCAAACAATCACAACCAACCCCCACAATCATGAGCAAAACCTCCCAAAACTCCCCCCCTTCTCTCTTCTCCCTTCCCTTTTTATACCCTCCTTCCCTTCCCCATCTCAACCACCTTTCATTAATGTCATTCACTTCTCACCCATCCCTATAGTTGACTTCTCTTCTCCCAAATAAGCTAGGAGTACATTTGGAAATGTGAGATGTAATTACATGGAGAGGACCATGTCTGCTCCTTAATAAATGTGAGGGTACATTGGGTAATGTGAAATAAATATATATGGAGAGGACCATGTCTTCTCCTTAATAAATGTGAGGGTACATTGGGTAATGTGAAATGAATACATACATTTTGAAATAATGGAAAGAGACCAAATTCTACCCAATATTCAATTTGAGAAGGTAAGTGGAGAGAATTTAAATAATGGAAATCATGAATTTATATTAGACCTATATTTCTCAATATTTTTAGATAATGTAAACATTAACGAAATTTGTAGGATAAGATTTAAGTGGGGCATTACACTCTCCATAACCGCGCGCTCATCCATCGCGCGTTGGGAGCGCTCGCCATACTTAGTCGCATTTTCGCTCGGTGAGGGGCGCGCGCCCGTGCTAAGGCACCAGGGCGGTACATCCTCCCCCACTGGAAATCATTTTCGCCCTCGACAATCCTCCACGTCTAAGTATCCTCCGCTCAAATCTCGCAATCTTCCTCTTCCATCTCCAAAGTGAGTCCTCCGATTCCCAACTCTCCTCTTCCGGTGCTTCCTTCCATCTGACAAGGTACTCCCGTTTCTGGTGGCAACCAATCCCTGTAGTTATGAAGTCCAAAATCTTCTCCAACTCCAAGCCTGGTTTGTCCACTATCCCAGCTGGTCCTCTCGGCGGTTCAACTCTCTCTGGATGGTCTGAATCAAGCCTGCATCTCTTCAACTGACTCACATGAAAAACTGGATGTTTCATGTACATATGGTGCAGAAGCTCCAGCTTGTAAGCAACCTCCCCCACTCGCTTCTCCACACGAAATGGTCCCTCATACTTCCGAGTCAGTTTGGTGGTCGTCCCCTTGGCTGGCTGAAACTGCTCTCCGGTAATCCTGAGAAACACCATATCTCCCACACTGAACTGCACATCCCGTCTTCCCCGATCAACATTCTTCTTCATTCTCCTTGCAGCATCGTGCAAGCGCAACCGTGCCAACTCCAAGGTCTCCTCCCAAGCCTTCATGAACCTCTTCGCATGAGGACTCCTCATATGACCTGTAGTCTCAACGGTGTGCGGAGCAACCGACATCTGTCCATTCACCAACTCAAATGGACTGTACCCTGTCGCAGAACTCTTTTGAATATTGTAGTTAAACTGAGCAATATCCAAGAGTTCAGGCCAATTCTTCTGATCAGCCGTGACATAATGCCTCAAGTAGTCCTCCAGCAATGCGTTGATACGCTCGGTCTGCCCATTTGTCTGCGGATGGTAACTCAAACTCATCAGCAACTTTGTCCCAACTAACTTGAACAATGTCGTCCAAAATCTCCCTGTGAATCGTGGATCTCTATCCAACACAATACTCAACAGCATACCCCAATACTTCACCACGTTCTTAAAGAACAACTCGGCAGTACGCTCAGCTCCACAAGGTATCTTTGTCGGAACAAAGACAACATACTTGGAAAAACGATCAACAACGACCATGATCCCATTATACCCCTGCACCTGCGGTAATTGAACAATGAAGTCCATAGAGACACTCATCCATGGCCTGTCTGGAATAGGTAAAGGCTGCAACAGTCCTCCTTGCCTCTGATTATCTGATTTGTCCTGCTGACAAATGATGCACTTATGTACATACTCCTCCATCTCCTCTCGCATCTTCTACCAAAAGAACCCTCTCTCCAACAATGCCAAAGAACGACGCTGCCCTGGGTGGCCAGCCCATGGAGAATCGTGACACTCCTTCAAGAGGTGCCTCCTAAGACCAGATGTCTTTGGAACATAGAGTCGGTTTCCAAAGAACAAGTAACTGTTCCATAGAAAGAACCTACGTGTCTTCCCTTCCTTTATCTGCTTCACTATATTCTGCGCCAAAGTATCGGTTTCCACACTTTCCTTTAGTTTGTTTTGCGTCTCTTCCGACATCTAAATTCGACTTCTACTCCTTGCTGCCCGGTCTTCACCCTCCAATGCTACAAGTTGTCCCTTTCTACTAAGGGCATCTGCTAGCGCATTGTGTCTACCCGGTCTATACTCAATAGACATGTCGAACTCTGCTAAGAAGTCCTGCCAACGAGCTTGCTTTGCAGAAAGCTTCGGTTGTGATGCAAAATAACTACCTGCAACATTGTCAATCTTGACAACAAAAGGCTTCCCAATCAAGTAATGCCTCCATACATGAAGACAATGGATGATCGCAGTCATCTACTTCTCATGAACCAGATACCTCTGCTCTCTATCTTGCAACTTCCGACTCTCATACGCCACCGGATGCCCATCATGCATAAAAACTCCTCCTATGGCAAAATCTGAAGCATCAGTGTGCACCTCGAACAGTCTCCCGAAGTCAGGCAACTTCAGTATCGGTGTTGTAACCATCCTTCTCTTCAAGTCATCAAATGCCTTTTGACATTTCTCCGTCCAACACCACCTCTTGTCCTTTTTCAGTAGGTCTGTCAGCGCCGATGTTACTTTGGAGTAACCTTCTACAAACTTTCGTTGGTAGTTGGTCATGCCCAAGAACACCCTCATATCATGGACATTCTTCGGTTCAACCCAGTCCTCGATAGCCTTCACCCTGCTCGGCTCCATCCATATGTACCCCTGTCCAACGATGTGCCCAAGGAACGAAATCTCGGTCTGAGCAAACACACACTTAGACTTCTTCAAGAACAACTGATTCTCCCTCAG
>APFE031214661.1:131814-166460 GCA_000404065.3 Pinus taeda | reverse complement strand
GGGGTATGGGACAACATTGTTCATTTGAGTTTTTGTCCGTTAATGAAGCAAACTCTGTTATTTGAAAGGGATTCACATACATTTGGTCATGGGGGAAGGAGGGCTTTATTTACATTTTTTTGTCAAAAAGGAGATTGACAACTTCAAAGGAGAAGAGGAAAAGGGAACACAGGGTTTGTGTTTGGGAAGCACAACAACATTATTTTGTAGACCATAACCACAGCTTTCTAAATATATACAGCTGCAATTTTTAATTTTCTTTTGTTTTTTATGAATATCATAACAACAGCCTGCCTCTTTTATACACAGCAATATCTCTCTTTTCATATTTTGTCATTTTGGCATAATATTGCTATTTGTCTTTTCACATAAATTATATATATATATATATTTTTTTTTTATTATGCTGTTGGTCCATCTAATTTGTTGGCTGTGAGAGGGTATTAGGGTTTGGGTGGAATATAAGTGGAATTAGGGTTTAGTAAAGGGATTTGGGGAGGGATAGATTTTTCTAGGAATTTTGGGATGGGAAACTTAGCATTTCTTGCAAATGAAATAAGTGAAATAAGAGATAAACATGTATCAACATTTGTGAAATTAATTTAAAAGGGAACAAGGGGGGGTAAGAAGGAATTAAAACCTTGAGAAACACACAAACCCTAGCATAATTGCCTACATTATCAACATCCAAATTCACCATTTCTCTTGCAAATCTTAAAGGATAAAACCATTCAACACATCATTATTCAATCATCCCTTAGCATTATTGGTGAATTTAGAGCCTACCTGGTCGATTTGGCACTTGGGAGGGCGATTTAATCGATTTGGAAATTTTCTGGCAAACCTAGGCCGAGTGGTTGCACCCCAGGCTCGAGTGGTCGCACCCCTCTGAGTGGTCGCACCCCTTCTGAAATCGCACTGTGGGAGTGGCGCTAAGTGGTCGCACCCCGCCCAACTGGTCGCACCCCTGTTTCGAGTGGTCGCTCCCCAGGAAATGACCAAAATGTTGCAAATCACCTTCCTTTGCTCTCTCTTGTGTTTTGCAAACTTGCAAATGCATAATGAGGCCATGAAGAGGGAAATTTAGTCTTTATAGGTCCACATTAGAAAAATTAAATCATCAAACCCACTTTCTAATGTTGTATATTTTGACATTTAATTTAATACTGTTTTTTAAGTTTCACTTTGCCTGAAATTGATCTTTTGAGTGTTTTCACTCGGTTCTTTTTGTAGGTTGATTATCTGATGGACTCTGGCGAGGAAACCAGGGTTGTTGCCGGCATTCTGAAGATTTTTGAAAATTTTCCTTATTTTTGCAAATTTCACATGACCTTGGGTTTAAAAATAGAGATTTTAAATCCAAGGTATAAATGAGCTGTAGCTGATGAAAAATATCAATAGAACATAATTACATACCTCCTTCTGGCTTGTTGGGGACTATTGGACTTTTGACTCATGACCTTGCAGTGATTTTGACCGAAACCCTAGACCTAGACTTGGGATTTCAAGACAAAAATGAAACAAGTGTGACACAAGTTTATTCAAATGATATGACCTGATTCCAGCAAAGCCAAGAAGGGAACAAAGACTAGCTCCTCAATCAGTGTTATGGCATGCCTAACGGGATGCAAAACTGATGCTGATGAGACACCTACATATGCATATGCAAAGAGCTTTTGATCACCGATGGAGGGCTCAAGACCGACACTAACAGAAACCAGGAGACACAAGAAGAATCCACCTGGTAGGGAAAATTGCGGATATCATGATGGGAAAAATTACCATGCAGAAGTACGTAGATCCCGGTAGTCCAATTGTCAAAACACATATCAATGGGGTATAAATTCCAAATACTTTGATTGATTTAGGGGCTGCTATCAACATTATGAGTAGACAGACTATGGAACAGCTAAAACTTCCTAATCTTCTTTTTACACCTACTTTACTGCAACTTGCAGATCGATCAATTATCAAACCAGATGGTGTATTAGAAGACATTTTGGTCTCCTTAGATTCTTAGGAATATCCAGTGGATTTCATGATTTTAACTCCCAAGAGTAATCTAGGAGGGCACCCACTCATTTTAGGAAGACATTGGCTAGCCACAACTGATGCTTTTATCAATTGTAGATCTGGGGATATGTATATTTATGATGGTAATTCGACAAAGAAATTCAATCTGTATCCTCCAGCAAAAACAATTACAGAAGTAGGAGATAATGAATGGGTCGATGATGAGGACACTATACAACTTGTCTTTACCATTTCTGAAATCAGTGAAGGTAGTCAAATTCTGAACACATTAGAAAACTTTGAGACATCTTCAGAATATGACCACACACAATTTCAGTTAAATTCTGACATTGAGTATCTATCATCTAGACAAATGTCTCTTTACTCTATGGAAGAGTTTGGTAGTTCCACCACTGAGATTTTTCTGGGTAAAACGTTGAATATCAACCAAAACTTGGAAAATTCACAACAGGGAGAGCTAACCAAAATATTGCAAAAGCATTCTATGCATTTGCATGGGAGTATACTGATATGAAAGGTATTGACCCTAATACTTGCATTCATCACATCTACATCGAGGAAAACAGTAGACCAATCAGACAACCTCAGAGAAGGATGAATCCAAACCTTAGGGAGATAGTGAAAGAAGAGCTCCAAAAACTACTCAATGTAAACTTCATTTATCTAATTTCAAATAGCCGATGGGTTTCTCCTTTCGTTATAGTACCTAAAAAGAATGGTAAATGGAGGGTATGCATTGATTACAGGGAATTGAACAAAGCAACCTTGAAGGATCACTTTCCTTTAACCTTTATCGATCAGGTATTAGATACTTTAGCAGGCAAAAAGTACTTTTCATTTTTGGATGGTTTTAGTGGCTATAATCAAATTCAGGTGGCACCTGAAGATCAAGATAAGACCACATTCACCTATCCATGGGGAACTTTTGCTTACTGAGTGCTTCCTTTTGGATTATTTAATGCACCCACAACATTTCAAAGGGTAGTACTAGGAATCTTTTCTGATCTAATCCATGATTGTGTAGAGGTCTATATGGATGATTTTACAGTTTACGGAGATTCATTTGAAGAGGCATTAGATAATTTGGAAAAAGTCCTTATCAGATGTAAGGAAACAAACCTTTCATTGAGTCATGAAAAATTCTTTATGATGTTTACTGAAGGGATTGTTTTAGGACATCATATTTCAGGGGATGGGATTAAAGTTGATAAATCAACAATTGAAGTCATCTCCAAGTTGCCTATTCCAATTTGTCAAAAAGATGTTAGAATTTTTCTGGGTACTATAGAAGATTTATAGAAAACTTCACCAAAATAGCATCTCCACTCTTCAAATTGCTTACAAAAGACTGTGAATTCAAATGGGATCCTGATTGTCAATCAGCGTTTGAAACTTTGAAAACAAGAATATCTGAAGCACCCATTTTGAGAGGGCCAAATTGGATACTTCCTTTCCATATTTCTCCAGATGCTTCAGATACAGCTCTAGGCGCTGTGTTGGGTCAAAAGGATTTAGTTCCTTATGCCATTTACTATACCAGTAAAAATTTGACTCTCACTGAGTTGAACTATACTGTGACTGAAAAAGAGTTCTTAGCTGTTGTTCATGCAATTAATAAGTTTAGACATTATATAACAGGCTATGAAACTTTTGTCCATACTGATCATTCTGCGATTAGATATCTAATGAACAAACCTGTTACTAATGGGAGAGTTACAAGATGGCTCTTACTTTTACAAGAATTCAATATTACTGTGTTGAATAGACCAGGAAAACAAAATACAGTAGCTGATTTCTTGTCTTGGATCCAAAATACTAAAGAAGATTCTCCTGTAGAGGATAAGTTTCCAGATGAATATTTATTTGCAGTAACTACTAAGACTCCTTGGTATGCAGATATTGCTAACTATTTGGTCACAACGAAACTACCTCCACATCTATTTCCTAGTGAAAAAAGAAAAATTATTCAGGAGAGTTCAAAATATTCATGGATTTCTAACAAATTGTTTAAAACAGGGCTAGATTGTGTGATCAGAAGATGTGTTAGGGAAGATGAAATGCCTGACCTCCTCAAGGCATGTCATGATGAGCCATGCGGTGGACACTTTGCTGACAAAAGGACGGCCTATAAAATCCTTTCTTTAGGATATTATTGGCCTTCCCTCTTCAAGGATACAAAAGAATATGTCAAAAGGTGTGATAGCTGCCAAAGAGTAGGGAACCGACTCTTTCAAATGAAAATGCCATTACAACCACAGGTACTCATTGAACCCTTTGAAAAATGGGCTTTAGATTTCATTGGACCCATTAATCCACCATCTAAGCAAAAGAAGTATATATTGGTATGCACTAATTATGTCACTAAATGGGTAGAAGCCAAAGCATTACTTTCTGCTACTGAAGCCTTAAACCTTAAAGCTCAATATGTGCAATGATTTTGCATAGTTATTAAACCTTAAAGCTCACTATGTGCAATGATTACTACAATAGCTCCATTACCATTCCACGACCTTACTCCATGAACCATGCATTTACTCCCTAAACGGTCTCATGATTATTTTTCGGGTTTAACTCGTAGATGACTGCACTTTCACTCTCCACTTGTACTCATGAGATGTGACCTATTTAATTACGGCTCCTCTCCACCGTACTTAGCGCAGCCATTTCATCAACGTGTAACGTCTCTCACGCAATTGTTCAGTTCAAAAATTCTGACTCCACTTCACTACCCTACCATTTTGTTAAAACCACACCTCGTTCACATACATCTCCATTCCATTTTGTGAACTCACCTTGGCTGCTCATCCTCTGTTTCCGCTTACAATTCCAGAATGCTCCCATTACCCATATCCATCTTCCATTTTTAGCCAATGCTCTTCCACAAACCTTGCAACATAGTTGTTTTACCTCTGTTAAACCCTCACACGCAATTGAATTCTAGTTGAATTTCAAACAGAGGAAAATATGGGACGGTTACTGAGGGCAGAGCCGGAAGGGCCTAAGTTCTTAGAAGGATACCCTCAGATAAAATAATTGTTGAAGAAGGCTAAATGGCTCCACTTCATTCAAAAATTTAAGGGCCACAATAAGGAAGTAACGAAAGCCTTTGCAAGGTCTTTCAATGACCAGGTGGTGGAGATTGGAGACCTGAAGTTCATGGTCACTGAAGCTTCAATTGCAGCTGATACAGACTTGCCCCAGGAAGGTGAGCGTTGGTTTAAAAACAAAAGTTTGGATGAGCAGGCATGGAGAATTATATTACGTAACCAAGGTATGGACGTTACTATATTCACAAGAGGAATTCCTGTTCATGCATTAAAAGAAGAATGGGCCAGCTTACCGTTAATCATTCAAAAGTTTATCACTTGTGAAGGCCGATTTGGGGCAATGTACATGTATCATACTAGGCTATTGATGAACTTCTTAGAGAACCAAACTCTTAATTTGCCCTATTTCTTATTGTTGAGTTTGAAAAAGATGAGCACCACAATCCAAAAGAACATAGGGGACATAGAACCTCATTTATATCATCATGGACTCGTGAGGATTCCAGTTGAAGATCAATTGAAGAAAAACAAAGATACTTGGGAACGGTTTCTAGTAAGAAACTACTTTCAAGAGCCATCCGAGACACCTGAAAGCAGTACACCAAAGGCACCAAGAAGGAGTAGGAGAAAAGGAAAAAGTGCCATAATCTAAGACTCTCCTATTGGTAAAAGTAAAGAAGTTGGTCAAAAAGAGAAGGAGGAAAGAACTAAGGACAGAAAACAGAGAAAATTGAAGGGAAAAAGGAACTTAGAAGATGTTTACCAATCACCAGAGCCATTTGTAGAGGAAGACTATCAAGTGTTATCTGAGAGACTAGTGCATCTTCGAAAGCAAGCTGCCACAACTAAGAAGAAAGAAAAAGGAAAACAAAGAATGGAAGATGAAAGTACTAGCCCACAGTACTTAAGAAGAAGAAGTAGACTCAAAGGAAAGTGGAGGAAAACACAAGTAAAAGGACCCCACTTCATCGACTTGGGTGGGGAAACACCCGAGAAACCTCTAGCTGGCCATAGTCCACCTCATCCTCTCTCAAATATTGGAGCTAGCCCTCCAGATGTTGATATAAGCCCTTCTCGGCCAGAATTAGAAGACAATCCTTCTCCTCAACAAGACTTTGAAGCCAGCCCAAGGAAAACACCTGAAATCGATCCAAAACAACAAGAGTTATATGATTACCTCGAATCCTTAGAGAAGACAGCTGCAGGCCCGAGCACATCATCCACTTTGCCTCACATAACACAAGATGCACAAGTTCAATCTTTGAAACAAGAAGTGTTTGAACTTGAGGTTTTAAACAGGCACATTAAACAAGAAAATGAGGCATTAAAGGAACAAAGCAAAGTGGAAAAAATCATTCATGATAATACTAGGTTACATATGGGACTATGGCAGAAAAAGAACAAGAAATTAAAGAAAAAGTGCAGAAAGTTGAGCAGGGAATTAATGAATCTCAAGTTTAGATGTTTGATAAGGAAACCCAGGATGGTGGTAGCACCAAGAAAGAAAAGAAGAGGACTAGATGTACTAGTATAGGCTTCAAAATACATAGACTAAAGGGAGATGACTAAAATTTTAGTTGCACGAGGACATGCAACACCTTCACAGTGGGGGTATGTTGAGTCCCAAACTTACATCTTCCCTATATACCTTTTTAGCCTTTTTCTATAGTTACCTGAACCTCCAAGCTATCAAATCATTGCATATTAGTTTAAAAAGAGCATATAAATAGTTTCCTAACTATGTCTTGTGACTGCTGTTTGATTTAGATTTTTGCTTAGTCAGCTGTGGAATCTTGTCACTTTCCGCAGCCAGAATCAATTTCCGCAACCTTTTTGTTGAAGTCTATGTTACAGGTGTCTACTGGAGAATTCGGCCACATGGGCAAGCTGCAAATGATGTGGACATGGAACGTGTCTCCTTGGTTCAGCCGAATCACTCACAGAGGACCGTGGTCAAAGCCAGTCAAACGGTGGTCAACACTAAGAGTTTTGCGGTGGCAGAACTCTGTTTTTCATCACGAGGAGGATTGCGTGGCAAGATCCTAAATCTCAGGAGGTGTGCTAACACCTGGGGACTACCCGTGAACCGAATCTAATAGCCACCCTCCTTGGATTTATTTCTCACGGCTACCATACTGCTAGATTTCCGAATATGGTAGTTTACGTGTCTGTCTACCAGCGCAGATCTTAGGAATTAGTAATGTTATTTCCTGTTATAAATAAAGCATCCTCATATGCGTATAGACTAGATTTTGATATGTAATCTTGACTGTTTTTACGAGCCATCATGCTGTGACTGAGTCCTTATGTTATGACTGTATTTTAATATATGAGAAGACACTTCTTTTAAGTTCAAATCCGTGATTGATTTCTGATTGGCCGAGGTTGCAAAGGGCCCTTGTACACCAAGGTTCTGTAGTTACTGTATAGTTCCATGTTTTCTTCATTTACACTCTTGATGCCATAGTTGTTTGCTTGTATATATTACATTGCTCATGGTATTCATGTTGTTTGTTGTCCATAGTTTCTTTTATGCTTTCTAATGACTGTCAAATGATCAGTGTTTTCATTTCAGGTTCTAATAGATAGCCCGGGCAAGTGCACATAGCTTTTTGATGACTAATGACATGATGGAATTATCTTGTCCTTCTGCTGATTTTTTTTCTTAGTTCTAATTCCAACATTGTTTATTTCTTTCAGTTTTGCTTTGTTCATTTACTTTTCTGCAAGATAGATATTAGACTATTCATGTCATTTTCAGTTACCTCCTATAGCGAGAGCGATTCAAATGGTGAGGGATTGAGTGTGAATGTATAGTTTGATATTAGTTTATTTGCTTTTGCAAGTTAGTGATTAGATTACTCATGTCATTTTCGGTTACCTCCTATAGCCAGAGCGAGTCGAATGGTGAGGGGTCAGAATATGAGTTGATGTGATATGGTTTAGTTTACTTTGCTTTCAGTTTTTGTATTGCTTTGAGTTCAGTTTTCTTTTCATACAACAACAAGGATACTGGGTTTCATAGTCACTAGTTCACTGTTTGGTTTAATTAGAATTTAGGTACATCTTTATTTCCTCTTAGTAATTAAACTTAGCAGTAAGGTACCTCGTATTTTACCTTCTGCTTCTGGTTGTCTCGCAATACCTTCTACATCTTGGCCCGCAGCATGCCTGGCGATTTCATCATTGCAAGTTTGAAAACCTTTTTGAAAATTTGAAGTTTGGAAATTATTTTAAAAGGTCACTATTGCCTTGAATACTTATATCCATACTTGATTTTTAGAATTTCCATCTCATCTTAGAGAATCAACAAGAAGATAACCCCATGAAAACAAATCAAAAATAAAAAACGACAAGGAAATAAGAAAACGATTATCTTGCATATATAGTGCACTTCACTTCAACAATTTACGACTCCCGGATTGACAATTTATATAGCAATTTAGGACACACTAAATTGACCAAACAAGCACTACAAAGAGCTCCAAGCTAGGATTCTTCAAATTTATGGTTGGAAGTTAGGGTGGCTTAAACATCCTTGTACATGGACTACTTGGCACTCAGGGCTTGTTGGCTCAAAATTAAACTCAAAGATTCTGGGGCACTATTGCTAAGAGCTAGTCAATTTGACTTATTTGGGAGGTATAGTAAATTTCCAATTATCTTGCTCTGATTATCAGAGTTTGGTGGGAAATTCCCCAAAGATAGGCACTCCTTTGAATTGAAGAGTCATAAATGGAAAAGGAATTAAGCAACGCTTTAGAAATTGGGTAACCCTTGCAATTCTATTTGGAAATCGGTTGATTTTAACGGTGCATGCTATTCTGCTTCAAAATTTCTTCTACTTGCAGCCCTATATCATCCCCTAGGACTGCTCTGATAATTGTCTAAGGTCGTCTCCCTGTGTCCCCGATTTGAGCCTTACTCATGTTCATAAGAACAAAATGAACTTTGACTCAGATTCATACTTTTCGACGTTAGACAACCCTTGCTTCCATTGTCTTCCCACTCATGATGCTCTTCACAAAGATGATTATGATCTGTATGTTAAATTTTGTCAGATGTCTCATTCTAAAATCAATCTCTCTGACAAGCTTATGTCCCTCGAATTCCAGTTCTCTCATCTGTTGGGTGAAGTGGATGCCCTCGGAGGTATTGTAGTGGAACTCAAATTGATCAAAGATGCATTAGTGGTACCAAAAAAACATGAGGATACTATGGAAGGTCACGACATTGCTTTGAACAAGCCAACCCCAGTCATCAATTAACTCCTTCAACAATCTTTGTTGGGTATTTTGTGTTTTGTCTTTTATGATGTAAATATCTATAGTGCTTTGGTCAATGAACTGATATGGTCATATGTATATTGTGTTTGTGTATATTGTGTTCATATAACAATTAGTTATATGCAAGTGTTTGGTTCTCTATATGTAACCTTGTAATTATGGTCAGAGTGTGATCTCAGTTTGTCTTGTTGGGTTAGTCTGTCTTTATGAGTAGTGGGTCTTTGATGCTTATGACACTCAGTCAGATGTGAATTCAGAAGATGTAATCCCCAAGTACTTTTGCTACGAACGACCGTAGATTTTACCTAATATTACTCTTTTTTGTTTAAAAAAATATTAAATAGTTTTTTTTTTTTTTAATTGATATGCAATTTTAGTTTTAAATTACTATTTAATATCAATAATACCTCTCTCTTCTTCATATTATCACATCACTTTCACCTTTAAGTTAAGACTTTGTTACACACTTTATGTATATGCCCTATCTGACCATTAGTCACTCTCTTATATTTTCCTTTTCTATTGTAGAGGTTGTTATACTTTTCTTCAATGTTTATGTAATGGATAACCATGTTAAACACCTATCTTTATCATGTTCATTCTTCTCTATCAAATTCCTCTAGGAAATTAATCATTGTGATGCTTGGTTTAATGATGATTGTAAAAACCTTCATATACTTTTTTACCATGCAAATTTCCCATTCCGTAGAAGTTGTGATGGTCCAAAATTTAATTAACTACTTCTCATCACTACATTTCCTTTTTTCTTAAAGGGAAATGTTTATCAATATTGTAAGGTGCGAGATTGTCCTGGACACTAATATCAAAAAGAAGAGTTGAGATGATCATGTTTCAATTGATATATCAATGATCCTAAGAAAAGGAGGATGGGACCTAAACCCAGGGGGGAGGCAACATCTTACCAAACTATGGCTTGTCAGCTAAGAAGGGTAGAATCAATGGATTGGAATTGCCACTGTGTCTTTGGGAGGCATTAGGGAAGGTAGGAGAGAGGGAGGATAGGTCATTAATTTAATTAAGGGATTAATGCTATTAATCACATACCAAGTTGTTATTGCACCAATATGTGTTGCAGATTGGGTCGATTATAGTAGCAATGATATATCAAATAATTATACAAACGAATTAAAATAAATGTGTGAGTAAACTATGTTGTTTCAACTATTTTCCTTGTGTAACCACTTAACGTACAAAAATAAAGTTCATATTTAAATTGAAGGAAAATGAGAGTATGTGCAATGTTTCTAACTCTCCTTTAAACCAAATGTAAGCAACTCGCATCAAACATTAAGTTTACCACGACATTACTCTAATGGTCACACAAGTTGTGAAGAGTACTAATTTGGTTTCCTCTTATGTGAGCTAAAAACCTTTTGCTAGATTTGAATTGTAAACTAGCCTATTCTAAACTAATAACACAAGGCATTTACTTGGGCTTGGAGAAGAGAACAAGCAATGTGCGATGGAGAAGTAGATTGGAATCTATTCTATATACTAAAAGTGACATTTTTCTCCTCCTTTTAGAAACCGGGAGGGATAATTTATCTCCAAAGCAATAAATTCAAAAGAAACAAACCACATACACAAAATATTTAACTATAAAGTGCAAGTATGTGACCTACAATACACTCAGTGAAGAATGTTACCTCCTCTTTCATAGGCTTATGTCAAAGGTCCCTTTGAGGTAGGGATGAAGGATGATCAAATAGGAATAAAGCTAAGACACCACAAGATGCAATCAACCAATCTAAGAGGGGAAGATCTAAATAAGCAAGGAGGAGACACCAACTATAACAACCTTTAACGATATAAAGGTTAATGGATGTGGAAATCCAAGAAATCTTAGAAGTGTTGAAGGTGGAATCATAAGAGAGCTTTCAAACCTTTGGAGTTTCAAAGCATAAAAACGAGGTTAAAGTCCCTAAACATAAAACAAAAGTGTGATTTTTCATAAAACGTATTGGCATAGCTAGTTGTTATACTCATTATGGAAGTGACATTATCATTGTAATGGTCAAAGAACAAGTGTTGATTGATTGATTCTATAAATCCGGGCTAAATCATTGGCATTAATAAATAATAACATCACTTATTTTGCAAGAATGAGTCAATTGTAATCCATAAGTGTGATATAGATAATAAAATCCACGACTAAGAGTGTTTGCCTAAAACACCCAAGAAATAGGGGAGTGTATCTAAGTAAACACCTAAATATACATTCCCGAATGGATTTGAAACATATGGGTACCCAAATGGCATTCTCCCTAACTTGAACTATGTTCATTGCACGAAACTCATGAACGAATTAATAAAAAAAAATAGGGAGAACATGAGAACCAAAGTGCCAACTAGGCCTAAATATTTAACCAAGGGGTGGAAAGACCAAGTTTTGGGTTTGGGGATCCTTCCATGGTACTAACCATCAAATGAAAGGCCAAACCAACACACTTGACCTCTATAAGGGACACTAAAAGGAGAAATTCAACACATGTCATTTCTAGTGAGCAAGAGATGGAGGGCCTTCATGTCATCCCAAGGTGGGACTGATATAGTTAATACATGATGTAAACTATGCACAAATAGACTTGAGGGGATACATGTATTATTATTACAAATAACAAAATACATACACTACATTTTTCCCCATTTCAAGTGTTGAAGTTTGGATGGACCATGATGATAGCGATACCCCCTTAAATCAATAGAGAGACACAATTCGCAGAAGGAAAAGGGAAAATAATTCCATAATAATATTCTTATATGTGCATGTGGAAAAAAATTCAACCCAAATCTAAATAAGCCTTGTGATCATGATTGTAGCCCAAATCAGCTATTAATATTAAGGTTAATGAGTATCATGAATTCTCTTTTTCAATATAAATGTTAATTTTTCAAGTTGATTCATGAGAGTGATCCTCAATTCCATGTCAAGAAAGGCCTTCAACAATCCCACTTATGTGTCAATTCTAAAATTTCCATGAAAATTTGATGAATCTATTTTGGTTTCAAGTTCATACTTAGTGATACCTGTCAAAGTTATCCAGTTGTATCTAGTATGTCACCATTTGTTGAGACCCTCAACTATATCCAAGATATAGGGCCTAGCCCCCCATAATTATTTAAAAAAATATATAGTAATAAATCAAATCAAACCTCACAAACCATACTTTGTTATCTATCATAATTTATGCTTGTGATGTGATTAATGCTCAAGTATGATTCCGAGTTCTTTGTAGGTCTAGTTGATTGATTATATTACAATAAGTCTAGATGAATGTCGGGTTGCTTAGTTATGATTAATAAATGGATGAATATGGTTTTAATGTCATCTCACAAATGACTCTAACTAGTTATTTGCTTCAATAGGGGAACTTTGAGGTGAAAAATGAGACTCAAAACAAAAAAAAATGTACTAACAAAAGCAACTTTAAAAGAACCAATAATATTCAAGATTATGAAGTCATCCCTAGGGGTAAATATTTTTGGTGGCAAAAGAAGAAAATTATTTTTGTTTAAATTGTATTTTTGGCTTATCTTCTTATAGGTTTACTTAAATGTCAAGTGTAGGTACTCGTTGGAAGCAAAATTTATTTACACATCCAACATGTACCCACTTTGTAGACTTTTGAGTAAAGCCACACATGAAAGAAAAAGCAATTTATTGTTAACTTTTCTATATATATATTGATTTGCATAAGTGGTTCATGATGAGGGGTGCCTACACTTGACTTTGAGTGAACCCATAAGGAGATAAGCCAAAAATACAATTAAAAGAAATAGGTTTTCTTTTTTACTTTTCTAAATATCTTAACTTGCTTGGGTAGTCCATGATGGTGGCACCCTTCTTTGGTCTCACTATTTCATTGAATTCCATGATTGGCATGTCTCCAATATGAGATTTCTTTGGTTGCTAAGCAATTTGTGTGTGGTTTTAATAGTATTGGTTTTCTTCCTTAGACATGTTGAAATGACTAACACGTGTTCACTTGTTTGATCTTAACTCTTTCATGAAGTTGCTTATATTGGTTGAATAATCAATGATTGGTTCACTCCTCATCCTAGTTTATTTATTGTTTGTGATTGAGTGGTGAAGAATTATGTCATAAGAGTATAGTCATGCTTTATGTTTCTCCTTAGTTTTGCTCTATGCACATAGATATTTTATGTATAAACTCTTTCACAAATATATAAAGGTAAACAATGAATGGGCAAGCCTTTGTTAGTAAAGAACTCATGGTACCCCAATACACTATTTAAGCATTGAAGGCTTGAATTTCAATCAATTGTTTATGACCTAATGGCTCCAATTTTGGTTTTGGATTGAACTCTGAAACATAGATCTTAAAATATGTACCCTTGAGCACTTTATGATGTGATAAATTGATGGCTCTAGAGTGCCTCTTAATTAAGAAGCCTTTGTCAAAATATTTTTGTTTAACCCTTGATAGCTTGATTACAACATTGCCTCTTAGAGTTTTTGAATGGATTGGAATAGCGACACTATTTTTCAAACAAAGGCAAATCCAATAACCTTCTTTTGTTCTTAGTGTGTCTTAATTTTGTTTGTGGCATCATGCATATAGTTTGTTTATTGATAAAAGAAAGAATTTCATGTGCATTTTTAAGAAGTAAGGGAGAATTAACTCAAGTCTTAGAATAACAAAACTCAATTTATATATATATATATATATATATATATTGGGAGTATCTTTCACCTATAATTGTTATTTTTTTGCATGATTTTATCTTCCTAACTTAACATCAATTCATTGGGCAAGAAAAGCTTCACATGCAAGAAAAAATTACTCACCTCTCAAACTCATAAATCTGACAACTTAATACTCAAGCCCAACAATATATTAACTCAATGATTTAGTTATTTGGAGATAGATAAATACATTGGTTTAAGTACTTATTTTGGAAAACTACCTAGAAAACAACAAATCCTCACTTCACAGTGAAAACAACCTCTCTTCTATTTCATATAGACAAATTTAGACTACATTCCTCGATATTGTATTCATCTTATTCTTGTCAAGAGAGTTTGCTTCAAGAATAGCTATTAATTCTGTTGTAGATATATTGATCACTACATGAATCACATCCACCTGCATAAGTCATATCATGGATTTTAATAAAGGGACATATTGTAGTGACTACAATAACTCTCCCTCAATTCCTCCTAGTATCTTGTAACCTAGAGGAATATGAGTGTCCCACCTAACCAAAATGCTCCTAATCCACCCTACAAAACTTGATTGACCTTTCTCAAGCTAAGATCAATTTTTTTCGGCCCCTAAGACCACTTAATAGATATTTTAAGCATGATGGAGCATTGTTCCTCAACCTAGTGACATAGAGGAGCAATTTTGCTCAAGCCAATGACACAAAGGAGCATTGTTGCTCAATTCGGCGATACCGAGGAGCAATATTGCTCATGCTAGTGACATAAAGGAGCAATGTTTCTCATTCCAACAACACAAAGGAGTATTGTTGCTCAAGCTAGCAACATAGGTGAGCATTGTTGCTCAAGCTAGTGACACAAATGAGAATTATTGCTTAGGACAATGATAGAAATGAGCATTGTTGTCAATTTAGTGACATAACACTCCCTATGAGCATCCAGCTAGTATTATATCACATCTTCGATGGTCAAGATAATAATATGGCATATTTTATGGGCCTCTCTCTCACATGACACATTAAAGCTTAGCTTTTTTTAGTGTATTGTTGACTCATCTATCAGCGAAATTGAAGTGAAATGACATTCATTAAGAAATTAATGCACTTTAGCCTTAGAGAACACCCTCAACTTAAGGGAAAATCATTCTCAGCCCATTGGCTAGTATTATGATGTTTTACCTTGATTTAACCTCATAATTTCACCCTAGTAGTCATGAGTTAGCATTTTGGCCCCTGGTTTGACTCACCATGATAGTCAAACCCTTGGATTTCACCTTCTCTTAATGCCTTGATATTTTTCTTTTCACTTTCTAGGGTTGAACTCACAAAGTCACTAGTGTTTCATGTCTAAGGCAACATTCCTGCACCCCAGTTCAACTTTTTCAGTTAAACATTTACCATTTTTTATTTTCCAACATTAGATGCATGAATACATGTATTTCTTGCCCAAAGACCCTAGGCTTAGTCTTTGTAGCTTAGTAACATATCTATATGGAGTAATACTAAGCTATCTTGGTCAAGATTGTGAGATTTTTAGTTGTATTGGCATTTAGAGTGTTGCCCCATGTTAAACTTGATAGCCTTACTTTCTCTGCACCATAAGGACATGTTACATTTCTGTTGATTTTAAAATCTATGAAATGAACTAGTAGACATGCACAACTAGCCTTAAAAAAAAAAATTAGCTTTCTACATCTAACATTATGGGCTAATATGCATAATGTGTTCATGTTGTTTTTACTAGAAATGTAGGAGGGTCATGTATGTGTCAAAGAAAAGGGTCTAGAAAGCCCCAATGTTCGAAACCTCATATGAATAGGAACCTAACAATTCACTTGGTCCTAAGTTTTTGGATTCTCTCTGCTTCATTAACAAATACACAACATATACATAGTCAAAAGTGTATCGATGGTTTCAAAGAGAAAATCTGCCTCTAGATTACTTAAACTTACAAGGTTGTTAGAAGGTCTCGATTACACAAAGTGTTAACTCATCCCCCTATATTTCCATGTCCAGAGGTAGTTTTGTGGCTGGTGAAGCATGTGATGATGAGGAAGACATGATCAATGATAGCCAAGGAAGCCCATTGCTTTGATTAGTGCCTCAGACATTGAATTGTATTATAAGTTTATTAAGGAAGAGGTGACCTTAGATGAAGACTAGCTAACTTATTCCATAATGACTCCTAGAGAGCTATTGAAGACATGGTGGACCAATAAAGGAACATTCAAATCCTAGACAAATAAGGAATATCATGTAAATATTCTAAAAGCTCCCTTTATCTTGTAGTGTTCATGTTGTGCAAATTGTATGGTCGGTCTAATGTTGAGACTTTCCTTGAAGCAAGGGATCCATTAATATACGCTACAATAATTGAGGGAAAAATCTATAATTGGGCTAACATCCTTTCATGCTCTCTAAAAGATAACATCAAACAAGCTCAAAATCCCATGGAAAGGCCAAGACAAATGAAGAAGTAAACAAATAACTAGATGAGCTACTAAAGCTAAGGAATTATCTTTTAGTGTCATTACGAGCAAGCCCACTAAATACAATCTTTAGCAACATGTAGTGGAGCATGTTGTTTAGGTAAATCCTCTCTGCGAACAGAGACGATCCCTTTAGCCTAATGAGTGGGACTAGCAACCTATGTGACAATCTACTAGACACTTTCCTAAGTTACAATTGAAAAGAGAGACAAAGAAGATGGCCTACCTTGTTATGATGCTATAAAGTCATCCTTTGTTGAAGATCTTGAATCACTTGCATCACGGGCTCATTCCTACTGCTCAAGGCATTTATGCACCTGCACAAGAGATCAAGATACAACAAGGCATGCAAATACCAATAGCATATTCAAAAGCAACCTACTTATCTGATCAAGGAATGTTTGGATATATGATACATAAGCATACACATCAATGGAAAATGAACCAGCAGTTGTATATTAATAGAAAAGAAGGGGAAGCATACAAACAAGCCTTGATGTTGATAGGCTCTCTTTGAATGAATGTCCAAGTCCAAGCTAAGCTCTCCAAGAACCCCTTCTCCATGCCAAATTAGTAGCATATAGGCACAATCTTAGCATAAGGGTGCTAATAGACATAGACCAACCATTTGGGAATGGGAGAGGATGAATATATAGGTTGGGAAAGGGAGTTAGGATATCTCCAAAGATAGGAGTAGACTCTTATCTCAAAGAGGTAGCTCATAAGGATAAGACCAAGAGACCAAGTTGGGAGAATTCAACCTCATCTATGCTGAACAGCCTCCAGCTTGCCGCTTTGGAAGCTTCTAGATCACAAAGCTTCTCATCCTCTTTGGGAAAATTGCCTTTATGGGATCATCGTGGGTATACAAGTGAGTAGAGCAATGCGATCATGGGTCAAGTACAATGCAATAGATGATCATCATTGTTTTTAGTCTCATAAGGGCGATGATTCTCAAATTAGGGTTTTAGAGCTATTTGCTTCAGGGGAAGCTCAAGGAATTTTCTAGTCAAAGTCTTAGGAAGGATCTGAACTGCATATATGAATGAGTACACTGCATGATGGTCATGTTTCAGGCACTTCGGAGTATGTCATGTGGAAGTGTAGGAGGTGTGACATAATACTGTCTAACAGATTCGCCCTAACTCATGAAGGCAGAATGAGGAGTGATGGCCGAGATGCTTTACGAGATTTTGCAAGGACGAGGACAAACACTATCAGGAGACCTGCAAATCAAGGATGCATATACATATACATATCGGATATCAAAGCATGAATCCACAGTATGGATGCAGCCATATGGATGATAAGGACTATATGAAAGGATCCATGGTATGGGCGCAACCATCAAGATGAGAAGGATCATGTGTGAATCTAAGATCTAAGGTATGGTTGCAACCATCTAATATAGAAGGATCATCATAAATGTAAAGTCCCACGGTATGGTCACAACCATCCGTATAACAGAAACATGTGTACAATCATGAATAATATATAACTCCACGTAGCCTGAGTCATATCAGATAAGACTCATGGTCTTGCGCTCCATCCCGACCCGATCAAAGTACGAATTCTAACATGTGAATGAATGTATTGAAGTCGAACATGCTATAGAACCACCTGATTACTGGTCAATGATGTGGATCGTTAACAGGTACAAGAGAAACCACCAATAATGACAATCACTCTAAAGGTACGATTGTACAATCCGTGAATGTGATAATGAAATTGAAGTCGAACACTCATGGACTCATCCAATCGAAGGCCAATGATGAAGACATGTCGTGAGATGTGAAGAACTTGCCATTAAGGCATGCAAGCTCTAAGGTACGGAAAGGGAGTTTCTAAGTCATCTTCTTGGATAATGAGCTGAAGTTGACAGGAAGCGACCCATCGAAGGAGGGCAATGATGAGTTCCCCATCATCGACACGAAACAAGGAATAAAGTGGAATGAAATGAATAAGATCCAAGCCTATAACAATTATGTATAGGTAAATAACTACATATAGGACTTCTCTTGAACACTGGTGACACGACTCCGGAGTGTGGCAACATTTGGTTCAACATAGGACTAAAGGCCATGATGACAAAATGTAATTGTCAAATCAGAGGAAAAAATGGATCACCCAAACCCAGGAGGACAAGTGACTGAGTGAGGATATCCCAAATCTGACACAAAAGTAGAAGAGTGTCATGTTCAAGAGCGACATGCTGCCTATACAAAAGATGTTTCATTTTAATTTTTCCCTCGCTATTTCTAGCGAGTACCCCAATTATTTTTATCACAAGCTTGAAGGAGATAACATATGCTTGTCATGTAAGTTCATTCTTCAAATGAATCCATCCTAGTAATTTTTATGAGTCCTAGGAAGGAGAAACTCGGTCTCATCATGGTGATGAGTCTTTCGCCGTTTAATTTTTAACGAGTTTGATGGAGGAATAACTCAGTATCTTTTTCATATTTAGAGAGTTTGAAAAAGAGACGAAAAATAAAACTCCATCAGGTCCCTTTTCGTAATTTGTCTCTTGAATCCGAAAAGGTAGAAAACAATATTTGAGAGAACCTCTTGACCATGTCGACCAAGGTGTACCTTTTTCATAAATAGTCAATCTCAACCCGAAAAAGGGGTAAACTTATATTAAAATGATGTCAATTCATTTAATTTAACGAGTTCAAAAAGACAAGTACTCGACTTTCTTTTCATTTTTCGAGAGTCAGAAAAGATCTTAAAGATGACTCCTCCTGGAGGAATGAGTGGTATAAAAGGATAACAACTGGTTTCGGTGATTATGGAAATGCTCAAAACATGTAATGGTTAAGAGGCTGGCTAATAAGACTACTCATTGCAAATGTTCCTCAGGCAAGGGTAAAACAACCAAGTGAAAGCGAATGATCAACCAAAAGGATGGGGACGATGGAATGAACAAACCAAGGCTCATCTGGCAAAAATCGGCTGATAAAAATGGCAATCACGAGATATAAAGTGGGAATGGGTTCATTTTTACACAAGCTTGAAACGTGAGAAACTATGCTTGAGTATACTTGAAGATGGTTTCATTTTTTCACAAGCTTGAAACATAAACAAACTATTCTTGGGTTTGGTTTCATTTTTACACAAGCTTGAAACAAAGATAAACTATGCTTGAGATAAGTTTGCATGCCCCCAACATAATGACTCAATTCAAGGTACATGCCCCCCAAGCTTCATCTCATTCACCTAAGTAGACCACTGGTTACTAACAGGTGGATGGAACTAAGGTTCTCTTACGAGATCAAGTGAAAGACTCGACTCGGATTTTACAAGATCTAATCAAAGGCTCAAATTGGAAGGGGATTTGTGTCATTTTTTAATAAGCTTGACACAAGAAAAGAACCATGCTCATAACACCTTGTTTCATTTTTTAATGAGCTTGACACAAGTAAAATAACCATCTTCATGGATACTTATTTCATTTTTTAACGAGGTTGACATAATAAAAGAACTATCCTCATGGATACCTATTTCATTTTTTAATGAGGTTGACATAGTAAAATAACTATCCTCATGGATACCTATTTCATTTTTTAACGAGGTTGACATAGTAAAATAACTATCCTCATATCTGTTGTTTCATTTTTTAAGGAGTTTGACACAAGACAAGGAACTCTGATCCATATCCCTTGTTTCATTTTTTAAGGAGCTTGACACAGGACATGGAACTCTCCTCCATATCCGTTGTTTCATTTTTTAAAGAGCTTGATACAGGATAGGGAGCTCTGCTCCATATCCCTTGTTTCATTTTTTAAGGATCTTGACACAAGATAAGGAACTCTGCTCCATATCCCTTGTTCACAGACCAAAAGAGGCCATGGCTTCCAAGAGATTCTCATCGGATGGGAGAACAACACTCTGGAAGGGATACAAGTCCAAGGATCCAATGGAAAAATCAAGCTCCAATGTCCCCAGTACATGGCATACTACATCACCTACTAGATCATCAGTAGATGTGGGCATGCTACAGGTGGCCACGTAATTAACCTGTGGCGGGGGTGATATCGCTTGCATATAAGAACCATTTGGGGATGATAGTTGAGTGGGAGCTAATTCAAGACCAATGAATGTAAGCTGATCAATGATCACAATGCTTCCTTCATGTGGGAAACACATCACTCAAAAGAGGGAAGAAACAAGGGGTCCCATGACATAAAAATAGTCACAACCAAGGAGTAGATTAAAATCTAAAGGGCCTTGGACAACCATCATGTCTATATAAATAGTATTTCCTCCCAAATTAATAGGCAACTTAGGAAGGATCCCTAACGATTGACTGGTTCCTCTATTAAAAGCTAACAGATTTTGGGTGACGGGGACAAGCTGAGGAGAACCTAAAGCTTGCCAAGCAGTTGAAGACATGATGCTAATAGATGTGCCCTCATCGTTGACTATGCTAGGTATGGCCATATGGTAAGCCTGTACTGTAATATACAAAGGCACATAAGACAGAAGACAATATCCTTCTAGTCAACTTCAATCAAAAGAAGTGACCAAACTACTTGGAGGGGGTGTCATAGGAACGTGAGAGCTATTCTCTTGCTCTATGGAAATATGAGAACTACTCTCATGCACCTCGGGGATGGGAGGACTTACCTATAGTTCATTTGAAACTGAAGAAACTAGCAGAACCTGAGCAGTATGAGGTTCACTCTCTACCTGAAAGGTACGGTTAACTGAAGGTGGAATCAGGTCTACTATTTTCTCGACCAATGGTTGGTCGATAACGGACTCACGAGACTCACTTTCAAAGAGAGTGGGGTTGACCAAAGATGACTTTTGATCAACCACTAGATCAACTAGTGAAGGATTAGGGGAAAACTTTCGATACCCAGTCGGAAGACGAGGTTGAGAAGCTGTAAGTTTTTCCAACTCTTTGGAAGCTTCATCCATAAGAGGACAAAGGTGAATGGGATGATTACCTTCACACAACTTACAGGGAAATTTGACTTTTCTCTTTTTCCCATGAGATTTACTATTACCATTTGAGGGTTTAACACCAGCATGATCGCCAAAGGCTAATGACAAAGGTCGATGTGAACTTGTGGACCACACTTCTAAGACCTTGGGAATACCAGGACAATTGTGAAGAAGGTGGTCACCCTTTTTTTTCTCGTGGAAGAAGTAATTTCTATTAATAGTGAGAAATTACATTCTGTAGATGCCTAGGCATATTCATAATGAGGCTGGTAGCCTCCCGGATATAGCAAAAATAAAGGTTGTTGAACAACAAAAACCTTGTAAAAGCATTGTGTCTTCTGTCTCCACGCAGGGAGTTCATAAGGTCTCAAGAAAAATAACAGAAAAACAAGGATGACCATAATAGGTAGCTGTTTTGCTGTGAGATTTGTTGTATGCTCCACGCAGGGAGGCCACATAGGAAACAAAAACCCGCAGGTCAAAACAAGTCTTTGAAAAAATACAGTCAATGCTGATGACTGTCGGAAAGTTCTGAGAAGGCTATTGTAAAATCATTATGATAGCTGTAGATATAAACTGTGATTTTCAAGAACCGCAAAGAGCCAAAAAAAAAAACCTTAGAGTGAAAGGAAAATAATCGTGAGGTTATGTCTCCCGGTGAGAATGCAGATCTACAAATGACCTGTGGTAAAATTGATGGAGAGTTCCATCCACTTCCTCCTGTATCAACCATTCCTCTTCCTGCCTATGCACTGCCTCCTTTAATAAGTGCTCTGCCCCTGAGTTGTCCTCCCTATAAATGTGTTGACAAACAAATTTATAAAAAGATGCTGAAAGCCTGTGAGCCTCATCCAATATGTGTCTCAAAGAAAAAGCAGAGCAGTGAGATGATCTATTGAGCCAATTGCAAACAAGTTTTGAGTCCCCAAACAGTTGGAGTTTTGTGCAGCATTTCTGAAGAGCAAAATGGATGAGATGTTTGGCCGTGGAAAGCTTTGCAAAATTATTTGTGCCCCTTCCCAGGTACATTTGGATCTTGAAGCAGTGGTCATCCCTTAGGTAGAGAATGCCCCCCCCCCCCCCCCCCCCAACCCTCTTCTTGTGCTGAACCGTCAAAATAGGCCCAAGGGTATGCTTTATCAATGAGTTCAGGTTGAATGGTTTGGGGAAGAGTCTTTGAGGGGTCTTCAGGGAGGTGTTCGAAGTCAGCAAGGATATGAGATCTGATGGCAGGCCAGGGGGGATCCTTTTGGTCAAAGATGGCCCGGTTCCTCACTGTCCAAATAGCCCAACGCATTAGGAGGGGTAGATTCCTGTCTCTACCCTTGTGCTTTTCTAGCCAGTCCAGCCAGGCTTCCATGATGGATCTCCCTTGCCACTGATGTAGGGGGGGGGGAGGATGAGGAGATGTGGGTCCATTGCTCAGAGACAATAGTACAAAACAGGAATAAGTGGTCGGTGTTTTCCTCATTGTTCCTGCACAGGTGACACTGGAACAGCCTGTGGAAAGATCACCTCATCAAATTTGAGCCCTTGGGGATTTTGTTGAAGAGGATGGTCCACATAAGCATTCACGTTCTGGGTGCTGCTTTGAGCTTCCATAGTGCTTTCCACCAGTGCTGAACGATTTCTGGCTTGACGTGCTCCATGAGTTTTAGGTAGCCTTCCTTGGGAGAGTATCTTCCATTTTTTGCATATGCCCACACTACTTCGTCTTCCCCTTCTGTTATCCTGATGTGTGCTTGTGTGAGAGCTTCCATGAAAACCTCCTAGTCTTGCCACCAGTGTCCCGGGATGTGGAGTTCTTGTGCTGACTTCTAGGCTTGCTGGAAAAGAGTGGTATTTGCCTGGTCTGCAATGTTGGATATATGAGTAAAGCCCTGATCCATTAGAAAGGCTATCAACTGTGCTAGGAGCCTATGGGCATTTCCACATCCAATCCAGGGATCCACCCCTATGCGTACGACATTCCCCTGATGTATCCACCATGTTAAGCCTTCCCGAATGAGGGGGAGGGAGGTTAGTATTGCTTTCCAGATGATGGATAGGCTGCCACTGCCCCTATGTACCCTACAGATCCAATCCATAGTGTTTTCCGGGGCGATGTACTTATCATATACTACTCTTGTCCAGAGGCTATGTGAGGTAATGAGCTGCCATCCTAGCTTTGCTGCCAATGCTTTGGAAAATAGATCCAACCTTTTTATACCCCATCCTCCCCATTTCTTGGGCCTCGCTATTGTATCCCATTTTACTCATGCGAATAGGTTCCCCTGCTTGTTGCCCTTCCATAAGAATCTGCTACAGATTTTTTTGCAGTCTGGCTAGGATTCCCTTTGGAATCCATGCCAGAGACATTTAGTATACCGGTGTTGCTTCCAGCACGGCTTTTATGAGGGTGAGTCTTCCTACCCGAGTTAGGTACCTGTTTTACCACACATTCAACCTCTTTTCCACCTTAATGATGAGCCAGATCCAATCTACAATTTTGTATCCCACAGGTTTCAGCCAGAAACCTAGATATTTCAGCCCTTCCTCCAAGGGGAGTGAGGTGAAGGGAAAACAATGGAGTGTGAAGTGTAATTCAAGTTGCGAGCAACCTACTACCATGAGGGTGGATTTGTGTACATTTGTGATCATGCCTATTTCCTTTTGGAAGAGGTCGAAGACATTCTGTAAGGCAGAGGTATCGGCCAAGCTGCCGTTTAAGAAGATGAGCACATCGTCTATAAACAGGAGGTGGGTGAGAGAGAAATTTTCGATTATTTTTATCCCCATTATCCTGCCCCTCCTATGATCTGCTCCTATCAATTTGCTTAGCCCCTCCATGATGAGCAGAAAAAGTAGTGGTGAGAGAGGGCATCCCTGCCTAAGTCCCCTTTCGGCTGAAAAGAAAGGAGTTGGAGATCCATTAAGGAGGACACTGTAAGGCACGTCAGAAATATAGCTCATAATCCATTTGATGAACAAATAAGGGAAGCCCAGATGGGTAAGGAGCATGCTAATGTAGAGCAAGCTTGCTCTGTTGAAAGCTTTGGAGAGGTCCACTTTTAAGATCATACCTTTCAGATTCTTACTCTGCATCGAATGAAGGAGTTCTTGTGCGGTTCCAATGGCTTTGTGAAACTGGCGATGCTGAAGGAAAGCAAACTGTTCAGGGGATATGTGTGCCGAGAGGATGGGCTTGAGTCTGTTGGCTATGATTTTGGCTATGATCTTATAGAGGCAGTTGCATAGTGAAATGGGCCGAAAGTCATTGAAAGAGGCTGGCTTGTCGGATTTGGGGATGAGGGCTATGAAAGTGGATTTAATGGCCAATGGAATTTTCTCAGAGAGGCGACATCGTTCAATCACTTTGAGAAGGTCCTGACCCAGAATATCAAAGAAGGCAATGTAGAATTCAATGGACCAACCGTCGGGTCCCGAGCTTTTGTCTTTTTGAAAGCCTCGGATGGTGGCCTCAAGCTCCCCCAGTGAAACCTCCTTGGTAAGGTCCTCTTCTTCCCCTTCTTCCACAAACCTGGGGAAGTGCTCCGCCACTCTCATGATCTCTAGCAGGTTGGCTTCCCTCGGGGCCGCATATATGTTCCTGAAATGTGAGGTAGCCAAAGAGGCGAGCTCTCTGGAGGTGTGGACCTAATGCCCCAGTTCATTTTGTAGCTCCCAGATAGTGTTGATGGATTTCCAACCATTTGCAAAGAGGTGGTAGAACTTTGTGTTTTCATCCCCCTCCTTTAGCCAGATCGCTCTGCTTCTAAGTCTCCAGCTTGCATCTCTGTCTTTAAGAACTTGTTCCCTTTGCTTGGTTAAAGTTTCATAATGGTTTTTTTGTTCCATAGAAGTAAAGGCACCCTTCGATTGAGATTCAAGATCTGCTATAGCCTGCTCAGCTTGGGTTAATATAAGGTCTTCTTGTTCCCTTTTCTTGTGTGCCCAAGCTCTGGATAAGCCTTTAATTTCAGAGAGGTTTTTGACAAAACTTTTTGCTAAACCCCCTTCCTCATTGATTGGATGAGATTTCGAGAAATCAAATATTATCTTAATATAGGAGGGGTCCCGGAGCCATGTAGAGTTGAATTTGAAAGGGGCTGAGATCTTGTGTCGCCTAACGCCTACTTCCAGAAAAATGGGCCTATGATCTAAGATTCCTCCGCTACCGACCCATTTCCTTGATCTGGGGTGGCTGTTGTGGAAGGCCTCCTTGACAATAAAGCGGTCCAATCTCCTAGCCAGGCTTTGACTACCAGCTCGGTTGTTTCTCCAGGTATGTTCTATCTTAGCCGAGGGGATATCTATCCAAAGGTAATTCTCTAGCAGCTGCTCAAAGAAATTGGATAGCGGGTGTGTCTGTGCCATGTGTCCCCAAGATTCCATGAAGCCCAGTGAGAAGTTCAAGTCCCCGCCTAGGATCACATTATCAGCTAGAAGGAGGGAGGAGCTGAGAAGCCTACGCCAAAAAGGTTCCCTATTATGGCAGGGTCTATAGACATTGATTATTCTCAGCTCTTCCTCCAGGTCCTTGGAATAGATATCCACTCCCAGAAAACCCCCACCTCCCCAAATGTTCTTAAGGATGATGGAGCTATTCTTAAAACCAACTGCGATCCCCCCAGAGCGACCCGAGACATATAGAGTGTGGAAAGTCCATCCCGACAACCAAGAGCTAAGGATAGGGATGACCGATTCCGCCTTACAAAGGGTTTCTTGTAATAGGATAACATCAACCAATTCAGATAGAAGGAGATGCTTCAAGGCCAGCTTTTTATCGGGGCTAGCCAGCCCTCTGCAGTTGAAGGAAAGAATCTTCATGGAGGGGGGTGGGGAAGGGTGTCCTTTGCTCTAAGAACCCTTTCAATGGGAAGGTGGTCACCCTTACATAACAAGCAAGGGAATTTTACTTTCTGGGGCTGCTTGGAATATTTTTCTACATTAGTTGCATTTGTAGCAATGACCGCTTGGTTGTCCCCTTGATTATTTTGCTTCTTCTTCTTCATCCCCTTCTTCTTCTTCTTCTTAGCTTCCTAGTTACTAGAATCCAGACTTTCACCAGGCGAAGAGGAAGAACGAGGTGAAGAAATAGGTGAAAAAGGTGAGGGGTCAACTTTAGGATCAACATGAAGTTGATGTTGTTTAGGTGGAGGAGAACTTGGTTGAAAAGCATTTTGGACACTTGGAACCACCAAGGTTGAGAATAACGAAACTGGTAGACCAATGGTCAATCCACAAAGGGACAATATTGTCATATAGGGAGCACCAACATTTCCAAAAGAAGGAAAATGACTAGGATACTCATCAAGGGGATTTCCTTGGTTGGTAGACTCAGGAAATGTTTCCATTAGTATCAACCCAGGATCTACTAAGGAGTATTGCCACAGTAAGGATGTTATTCTGCGGTCAATTAATTTTAGAATCTGAAACAAAAACTTTGCCTTTTCATGTTTTAAGAGTCGAGAAAAGGATAAAAAGGTGACTCTAGTCGCTTTCGTTGGTTTAGCAAGCTTGAATGGACAAGCACTTGATGATCTTTTCAAGTTTAAGGAGTTAGAAAAGATTGAAATGACCACTGAGGATACTCTAGGCAAAAGGGATTACAGGTAACCGTGAACTGTAATATACACCTTAGCAAATAAATTTACTAAGGACTTGATATACGTGCATGCAATCTCCCCAAATGTTGTTTTCGGTGTATCACGTTTATAGGGAAAAAGACTTGGCTTCCTATGGATAAAGGTTTGCAACATATGAGGGTCTCCCTATATATACTAGATGGTATGGGGAGCACAAGTCCGTGCTAGCGCTGTCTAATGCAAGAGTATTGCGAACGACAATTGCTGAGCTTTATAGACGTCGGAACATGTCTGTAGCCTAGACCAGAAAGTATGAGTGGTAATGTTTCAAATGCTCCTTAGATTAATTGAGGTAAATTTTAATGTTTATCTTCCATTATGTTTCGGTTTTAAGGCTCAAAATGATGTCACTTGAACACCTATGATGCAACTATATGAGAAAAGGAAAACTTTTTGTTTCAATGAAAGCTAGACTAATCAAGGGAAGAAATTTCAATCAATAATGCATTAAACAAAACATATTGCAAAATGCCTTCCACTAACTTTCACTGTGCATAATGTGAAAATGAAATATAATCTTTTGTTTCACTAAATGCAATGTCAAGATGTGATCCTACAAGAAACGAAAATCACTTTCCTTTCACTAAGATGCAATAATGATTTTTCTTTTCACTTTGGTGTAGTCATTGCAATCTAATGCAATGAGCAAAGGAAAATGCAATCAACACAACTCAATGAAAATTCCTTTCACTTTCATCTTCCAAATGTAATTCCAAAAGTAAAAATGATTTTGACTTCTAACTATCTTAAACGCAACTTTTTAGAAAGCAAAATGGTTTTATTTTACAAAGACATGCTTATATGAATTATGCTTTTCTTTCCATTTCGAATGATTTAATGCACCTCATACAATTTTTAGCTTTCAAATACAGAAAAATGTGATCTATTTTCAATGATGAATCTCAAAAAATAACTTTTCAATGCAACTAATCTAATGCATTTTCACGAAAAGTAAATTTCGAAATATAAGCTAAAACAAATGAAAAACGATGTTTTCAATGATTTCTATAGAAAACAACACTCAATTAATCAACAAAACATGTATCTCAATGACACCAACAAGTGATGACCAATTGACTAGAAACCCTAGAACTCAATCAGATTTCACTTCAAAGCCAATGAGACAAATTTATCAAATTAATCAAGACAATCAATCAAAAACACCATAGACACTCTGGAAAATCACTAATAGAGGACACAAAGACTAAAAACAAGAAGAAAAAACCTATTTTCTCTTATACCCTAGGATCATCGCGCCTATTAAAGGCAAAACAACGATATTCACGACTGTAATTAAAACATTCGTGATGTCATCACGACTATGAGAGGCAAACCCGCTATGGGAGAGAAAACTGAAGGAAAAATAAGAAATATCCACAACCAAACAAAAATCGATGTCCTTAATCAATCATCAGCAAGCAAAAATAGTTACAAAAAAGCAAACAAGCTAGAAATTTGACGGTTGGTCAAACTCATCACAAATTCAAGGTGAAGGATTGAATGAAAAGGGTTATAACTTCCCTAGTGGAGTCACCATTTTGTTGTCTAGGTAAATCCTCTCTGCAGATAAAGATGATCCCTCTAGCCCAATGAGTGGGAGTAACAACCTATGTGACAATATACTAAACACTTTCCTAAGTTACAATTTAAAAGAGAGATGAAGAAGATGGCCTACCTTGTTCTAATGCTATCAAGTCACCCTTTGTTGAAGATATTGAATCACTAGCATCATGGGCTCGTTCCTACTGCTTGCAGTGTTTATGCACCTACTGTTATAGAAATTTTTGGGCACTGCAACCCCAATCATAAATGTCCATAAACTGAGAGCTCCTAAGTCCCTAAAAGTGTTGCTTCACTGCCTAAAGGAAGAAGGTGAGCTAATTACATCATCTCCCAGAAGTTCTCCACTAAAAACTGCTCAGAAATGGTCAAAACTGGACCATACTGGATACCGAGTGCAGAGGGTGTGATGCATATGACCTTCCCAGTGTAAAGGGTGCGATGCATATTAAATGGCCCCTCTGTAGGGTGCGATGGTCGGGAATGGACAAATGGCAGAGATAGTTTGCGAGGTGGAAGTTCATGGAATCTTCCAGAAGCTTCCCCTCTAACACTTGCCTCTCTGTTTTCGACCAGGGATGATTAAGAGATCATCAGTCTCCGAGTGGAATCAAGAACTATAAGAGAGAAGACACTAATCAAAACCGCAGAAGATGACTCACCCCCCTACAATCATCTATATATGGATCCCCCATCACAAAGATCCAGAGGCTGGAATTTTGTATCTTGTAGAGAAGTGTTGTTGGTTTTCTGGTGAAAATTCATAGTGTTGGATGATCTAAGCTTTACTTGAGGTGAAGAAGGGCTTTCTTGCTGGAGGATGATGTTGGTTCAGAACAATTGGTTGTAATCCTCTTGCTTTTCTTGATATTAATAAAGCTATTCAAGTTTTCCTCCATATTCTTGTATGTTTGAAACTATATGCATTTGTATGGTTAATACATATCTGGTCCTGTGTTATTTATGAATATAGATCTCTGTTCTTCGATAGTAGTATGCTACTTTGATTCCACAGGTGCTCTTTGAAGCTGGGCAGACGAAGAAGAAGTGGCAAAGACCTATTAGGAAGGAGAGGAATCAAGCAAGGGAACCAAGCACAAGACTAAGGTTGGTGTCCTTTATTCCACTCTTATCTATTTTCATAAAGGAAAACGAAAGTACACTTTACTTGTTTGTTTCTAAAATAACTACCAGTCTTAGTGGGAATAGCAGCTCTGAGTGGACACTATTCCTGGTAACAAAATGGCGACTCCGCTGGGGAGCAAATAGATTGTTTGTTAGTCTATCTTTGTTTGTTTTATAAACTTACAGACGGAGCCTGAAGTCAAGCTAGCTAGCCTTCGAACTACATTTGTTATACAAATGCAAAGTAGATCAATGTTCCTTCAGTCTATCTCCGGGTTTTGTTTATGAATTAAACAATCGATCTGCAAACATTCTAATTGACCTAAGTGGTGGCTCTAGTAACCTCCTTAGATCAACCCCTGTGATTTACATTTACTGAACATCACTTATTTGGCCTAAATCCCTGAACTGAATTGCAAATTGTGAGCAAAATCTGGTTAAAAGTCTCACACTGGTACCATCGCACCCTGCCTTCAAGGAAGTCTGTGTGCATCGTACTTCCCGTGTGCAGTAGGTGTGCTGCATACTGAATTCCCTGTGTGACAAGTGCGATGGTCAGGGAAGGTTAACTTTACCTTCAGACTTTGGTTTTTTCTTCACTATTTTCAGTTCTATTCAGGAGTTTTGCTGTCTGTGGTCAGTATATCTCTGTGAAAACCTCCTTCTCTTCCATCATTCTACCTCCATTGTCCAAAGAACTGTAAGTGTTTTTATGTATTGTGCGCCATTTTTAGTTCTCTTTTGCAAAGAAGTAGCATAGTCGAACTGTCGTTTCTTAATCTGAAAGTGTCGTAACTGTCGTTTTCAGTTATAGAAGAGAATCCCATTGTTCTTGATAGTAGATTATACAATTACTCTTTTATGTGATTTGAATTAGTAGTTTTTCAAGTGTCAAAAAACAATTTTCATTTCGAAATCGCAAAGTGTCGCCCTTATCTTCACTTCATTTTGAAAAGAAATTTGTAAGTATTGTCGCTTTGAAAATAATTCAGATTTGCACTTAGCTTTCTTGTCATCATTTATACATTAAGAAGGCTGAAAACAAATACATGCATGTGCTTTTGCATTTAGACTGCTTGGTTTGATTTAGGACAATGCATTTAGTGTGTGCTCTGTGCTCTTTGTTGAAAGACTCTCAACTTTCTTTCCTTAGTAGCTAGGATTTTCATTGCCAGAAGAAGATTAAACAGTTGTTTATCATCTTAGACTACATTTTAGGAATTGTATACACATCACACGGTGAACCTGAAAGGCAAATTTTTAAACAAGATCAACTATAAAATAAATTTAATGAATCTAAAAATGCTTTGGAACCTAACACACAACATCTAGAAGTCTAGGCCTGATACGTATTCCGGCGTCGTAAAACCTGGTAACTGTTGTTTTCATTGTTGGTTGGGTGATTCCTCCACTATGAGACGACAAGTGCTAGTATGGACTTGTGCTCCCACGTACCGTCGAGTATATATTGGGAGACCACAATAGGCTACATCCTCTATCCTTAGGAAGTCGTGTCTGTCGCCCTATCGATCGCAATGCACTGAACACAGCATTCGGGAAGATTGACTACCGTATCGTAAAAAGTATTCTGCAGTTTTGCGATTGGTTTGGTAATCCCTTCTGCCTAGATTTCCAGAGAAGTCTATTTTGCTCCTTTTCAGACTCCTTAAAAGAAAAGGTCCATCTGAGCACTTGTCACTTCAGGCTCATTAAAAATCGAAGGCGACTAGAGTCATCTTTTGATTTTTCTCGACTCTTTAAAATTGAAAAACAGTTGTGTCAAAGCGTCTAAAATTTATTTTAATCAGAATAACATCACAAATTCCCCCGTTGGTCTTTAGGTTGAGAAAAATGGAGTCTACCAACCAAGGATTTCCCCTTGAAGGAAATCCTAGTCCTTTCTCCTCTTGGGGAGATGTTGGTGCACCTCATATGGCCACATTGTCACTTCTAGGGGTGACGATTGGTTTGCCCGTATGGCTCTTCTCTACCTCTGTCGTTCAGAATACTGTAATTCTTAAACAGTCTAGTCAACAACTAGATGATACTAGAGTTTCCCCCCAACCTTCTACTTCGTCTGTTTCTCCCTCTCCTCCTTCCTCTTCGCTTGATGAAGCTGGTAAAGCTAAAAATCAAGTAACTGAGAAGAAGAAGAAGCAAAAAGAGAAAAAAGAAAAGAAGAAGACCATGCATCGTCTAGCGAAAATCCTCACACCGCACTGTCTAAACCTAAACCTCCATGTGTCTTTTGCAATGGAGACCCCTATCACTAAGATTGTCCTTGCATCCCTCGGATCTTAAGGGACTGATCTCCTCGTTTGCATAATCCAGTGTCGTCAACCTCTGATGATCATGTTGAAAGCACATCATCAACCAGTGAAAGTGAAGTATCTGGATAGAAAATGAATCGCAAATTTCCTTGTAAATTGTGTGAAGGCAATCACGCCATCCACCGTTGTCCCTTCCTAGACGAAGCTAAAAGAGTTTGGATGACCGTCCTGCTTCACCGCTACGGCTCCCTCCTGGATATAAAAAACTCTTGCCAAGTCCCCCACTGGTTGAAAATCCGGTTGGCATGCCATTGTAGTCGTCTGAAACATCTATCATTGAAAATGAACCCTCTGAATCCATACCAAATGAAAGTCAAAAGGTCGAGGCGGCAGTTGACCCAGTCTTGCCTTCAGAATGTTCATCCTCGAATGATACCATCACTGAAGAGAAAGAGAACGACACCATTCAAATTCTTTTCGTAAACACAGACTCTGATGAACTTGGGGGTAGTCTACCCATTCCTTTATCGAAGGAAGGAAGTTCATCGGAGTCATATCCGGTCGTCTATTCGGTCCTACCTCCAAGCAAGCTAGTTGTTTCCTTTGACTGGAATCTACTAGGCAGACCTCGTTTACCAACTAGTGTACCATTCCGAATCATTGTACAAGCTTACAGAATGGTCATGTCTGGTACCATCATAGATGAAGGGGATTTTGTGAGAATCCTTTCCTCAATTGCTTGGAAAGTGCTTGGTTCGCCATCGCTTTTGACTGAAATGAGAAATCTGACAGGCTTTGACAAAGGAACCAGTCGACCATTAGGGATCCTTCCCAATGTGCCCATTACTTTGAGAAGGAAAACCATTCACATGAACGTGATGGTAGTCCAAGGACCCCTGGATTATAATCTACTCCTTGGGCGTGACTATATTTATTACATGGGAGCCGTCGTCTCCTCACTCTTTAGAGTAATGTGTTTTCTACACGAAGGCAGAATGGTCAAGCTCGTAGACCAACTGTCATTCCTCGGTTCACACATAGCAAATAGTCAAATGCCATCCCTAAATGGTCTTTTCATGCAAGGAATGTCTCATTGATCTCTAGTCTGTCCACCTGATGAGCGCGAGTGATTCAGGAGGATATGACTGAAACCCAGGGGGCATGCACCCTAGTTTGTTTCGACAAGAAAACCTTGGGTATAGAGTAGGTTTCCGCAGATGATATATGACTAGTCTGACACACCCGTATTCACAGGAAAATGGGATTAGAATGGAATAAGATTCCCTCGTCAAAGTTATGTGAGGGGAGACGACTGCGCCACTCACCTTTGTCTATTTCGGTAGACATCGCCAAGGAAGCATTTTGTCTGCAATGCGGATGGAAAGTTTTCATGGTAACCTGGGAATTTTTCACTATACCTGGGGGCATGCAAACCTTTTCGCATGCAAGCGAAGAGCGACCATTTATTTTTTAAATTTGTAGGTCCTCTAACCCTTTAAACTCGTAAGGCTGGTTGTTTCCTAGCTTGCATAAAGAAAGGATCCGGGGCAAAGCTTAAAAAAGGTGCAAGCCCCATAAAAAATGGCATCTTAGATGAGACATCCTTATTATTTTACTGGCGAGCAGTGTTACCGCAGGGTTCAAGCTCGTTTAAAAATAAACCCGCCACGAGCAGTTTTAATGCAGAATTCAAGCTCGTTAAAAAATAAACATAAGCAATGAGCAAATGTTTCCCCCAGAGTTTAAGCTCATTAAAAAATGAACCAATTTCCTAGTAAATAACCATTGTGAATGCCTTATCATTAGCTTTTGAGCCTTGGTCGTGTTCTCATAATCACGTCCACTCTGTTTTTAGCCGATCATTCACCTCCATTTGATTGCTTACCCTTTCGAGGAACATCTGCGAAAAGTGATTCTATCAGCCATCCTTGTGACACTGCCGTGATTGGAAAATTCCAAACCTTACCTGGAATCAGTTTCTATCGAAATCATCACTCGTTCCTCGAAAAACGAGTTTCCTTTAAGATATTTTCAACTGACTCGTAAAATATGAAAAGATTGCCGAGTGATTAGCCTCTCCGGCTCGTTAAAGTCATCAGAAGTGCTATCCCTCCTCTAGATTTTAATCTTTTTGGACTTGAGGGATTATTACACAAAAAGATCGAGCACTTGTCTTGTTCGGCTCATTAAAACTATCGAAAATTCATCCCTTTCATATTATTTTACGCTTTTTCAGACATAAGGGATTATATGACGAAAAAGAATCTTTGGAGTTTCCTTTCCGTCCCTTTCAGACTCTCTAAAATTGAAAAGAACCGAGTTATCTTTGTCGTTGAACTCGTTAAAACCGAATAGCAACAAACTTGTCCAAATGGACAAGAAAAAGTTTCATTGTCACTAGGTTCGTTAAAATATAGCGACAGGTTCGCCTGAAGGGCGGATTATAGAACAAGCATATGTTATCCTCCTCAATCTTGACAAAAATAAAGAGGTACTAGTCAGCAATGACTGGGGAAAATTGGGAAGAAAACTTGAAAAAACTTTATTGGTA
>APFE031214661.1:81416-128231 GCA_000404065.3 Pinus taeda | reverse complement strand
AAAAAGGAGTCCTAACCAACAAAGGATTTCCCCTTGGAGAAATCCTAGTCCTTTCTCCTCTTGGGGAGATGTTGGTGCACCTCATATGGCCACATTGTCACTTCCAGGGTTGACGATTGGTTTGCCCATATGGCTCTTCTCTACCTTTGTTGTTCAGAATACCGTAATTCTTGAACAGTCAAGTCAGCAACTAGATGATACTAGAGTTGCCCCCCAACCTTCTACTTCGACTGTTTCTCCCTCTCCTCCTTCCTCTTCGCTTGATGAAGCTGGTAAAGCTAAAAATCAAGTAACTGAGAAGAAGAAGAAGCAAAAAGAGAAAAAAGAAAAGAAGAAGAAAGAACCAAAAGCGAAAGGGGCCAACCATGCATCATCTAGCGAAAATCCTCACACCACACCGTCTAAACCTAAATCTCCATGTGTCATTTGCAATGGAGACCCCTATCACTGAGATTGTCCTTGCATCCCTCGGATCTTAAGGGACTGGTCTCCTCGTTTGCATAATCTAGTGTCGTCAACCTCTGATGATCATGTTGAAAGCACACCATCAACTAGTGAAAGTGAAGTATCTGGACAGAAAATGAATCACAAATTTCCTTGTAAATTGTGTGAAGGCAATCACGCCATCCACCGTTGTCCCTTCCTAGACGAAGCTAAAAGAGTTTGGATGACCGTCCTGCTTCACCGCTACGGCTCCCTCCTGGATATAAAAAACTCTTGCCAAATCCCCCACTGGTTGAAAATCCGGCTGGCATGCCATTGTGGTCGTCTGAAAAGTCTATCATTGAAAATGAACCCTCTGAATCCATACCAAATGAAAGTCCAAAGGTCGAGGCGGCAGTTGACCCAGTCTTGCCTTCAGAATGTTCATCTTCGAATGATACCATCACTGAAGAGAAAGAGAACGACACCATTCAAATTCTTTTCGTAAACACAGACTCCGATGAACTTGGGGGTAGTCTACCCATTCCTTCATCGCAGGAAGGAAGTTCATCAGAGTCATATCAGGTTGTCTATTCGGTCCCACCTCCAAGCAAGCTAGTCGTTTCCTTCGACTGGAATCTACTAGGTAGACCTCATTTACCAACTAGTGTACCATTCCGAATCATTGTACAAACTTACAGAATGGTCATGGCTGGTACCATCATAGATGAAGGGGCTTCTGTGAGTATCCTGACATGAGAAATCTGACAGGCTTTGACAAAGGAACCAGTCGACCATTAGGGATCCTTCCCAATGTGCCCATTACTTTGAGAAGGAAAACCGTTCACATGAACGTGATGGTAGTCCAAGGACCCATGGATTATAATCTACTCCTTGGGCGTGACTATATTTATTGCATGGGAGCCGTCGTATCCTCACTCTTTAGAGTAATGTGTTTTTCGCACGAAGGCAGAATGGTCAAGCTCGTAGACCAACTGTCATTCCTCGGTTCACACATAGCAAATAGTCAAATGCCATCCCTAAATGGTATTTTCATGCAAGGAATGTCTCATCGATCTCCAGTCCATCCACCTGATGAGCGCGAGTGATTCATGAGGATATGACTGAAACCCAGGGGGGCATGCACCCTGGTTTGTTTCGGCAGGAAAACCTTGGGTATAGTGTAGGTTTCCGCGGATGATATATGACTAGTCTGACACACCCGTCCTCACAAGAAAATGGGATTAGACTGGAATAAGATTCCCTCATCAAAGTTATGTGAGGGGAGACGACTGCGCCACTCACCTTTGTCTATTTCGGTAGACATCGCCAAGAAGCATTTTGTCTGCAACGCAGATGGAAAGTTTTCATGGTAACCTGGGAATTTTTCACTATACCTGGGGGCATGCAAACCTTTTCACATGCAAGCGAAGAGCGACCATTTATTTTTTAAATTTGTAGGTCCTCTAACCCTTTAAACTCGTAAGGCTGGTTGTTTCCTAGCTTACATAAAGAAAGGATCCGGGGCAAAGCTTAAAAAAGGTGCAAGCCCCATAAAAAATGGCATCTTAGATGAGACATCCTTATTATTTGACTGGCGAGTAGTGTTACCGCAGGGTTCAAGCTCGTTTAAAAATAAACCTGCCACGAGCAGTTTTAATGCGGAATTCAAGCTCGTTAAAAAAATAAACATAAGCAATGAGCAAATGTTTCCCCCAGAGTTTAAGCTCATTAAAAAATGAACCAATTTCCTAGTAAATAACCATTGTGAATGCCTTATCAACAGCTTTTGAGCCTTGGTCGTGTTCTCATCATCACCTCCACTCTGTTTTTAGCCGATCATTCACCTCCATTTGATTGTTTACCCTTTCGAGGAACATCTGCGAAAAGTGATTCTATCAGCCATCCTTGTGACACTGCCATGATTGGAAAATTCCAAACCTTACCTGGAATCAGCTGCTATCGAAATCATCACTCATTCCTCGAAAAACGAGTTTCCTTTAAGATATTTTCAACTGACTCGTAAAATATGAAAAGATTGCCGAGTGATTAGCCTCTCCGACTCGTTAAAGTCATCGGAAGTGCTATCCCTCCTCTAGATTTTAATCTTTTTGGACTTGAGGGATTATTACACAAAAAGATCGAGCACTTGTCTTGTTCGGCTCATTGAAACTATCGAAAATTCATCCCTTTCATATTATTTTACGCTTTTTTGGACTTAAGGGATTATATGACGAAAAAGAATCTTTGGAGTTTCCTTTCCATCCCTTTCAGACTCTCTAAAATTGAAAAGAACTGAGTTATCTTTGTTGTTAAACTCGTTAAAACCGAATAGCGACAAACTCGTCCAAATGGACAAGAATGAGTTTCATTGTCGCTAGGCTCGTTAAAATATAGCGACAGGTTCGCCCGAAGGGTGGATTATAGAGCAAGCATATGTTATCCTAGCTAGGAAGTTAGTGCATCTGTATTCATTGCAATATAATTTTAAGAATCCTAGAAGACCATTACTACAATTGCATGCATGGTGTTTTGTTTCAAACCATTCTTTAGAAAATTCATTTATATATGCACTCTAGGAGATCTTTTGTTTCTAGTTAATAGATTATTTTCTGAACTAAGTAGTTCTTTCTTGCATGGTAATCGTTTCAACATTTAAGCTTTCTTTAATGAGCACTAGTTAGATCAAATATCAACTATTTTGTATTGCTCTAGTAGTTTAAACATTCATTTCATCTCGGATATCAGTTAACTATCTCCCCCCTTTTTTTGCAAAATAAAGTTGTGCTTCCATTCAAATTAGAAAGAAAATACATTTTGTATATATACACTAGACGTGTACATTGACCATGGATCTTCCCCAATCCTTGTGTGGTATACATAGAAAAAAAATCATATGCTTAAAGCATTAAGAGAAGACGAACATAAAGGCCCTAAAGATAAACATAAATAAAAGAGAGAAAGAACAAAATATAGTACAATAGGAAAGATCAAGTAATGTAGAAATCAATTATCTTCCCCTTTATTCCTTTATTTTTCTAGACCTGCTACCATTCCCCAGGATTGGAGCCAATTGGAACTATAACAGCCCCTAGTTGATTTTCCATGTAAATCAAATAAGACCAAGGTCATGAGACACATATTCCAAGTTGAATGGTAGGTAAACATTGTAGTGGCCATCACTTGTGGTGGTTTTGTTAATGGCTACAAAAATTGGCAAAGGCATTAGAAAAGGCAAAGAGGTAATAAATGGCATTTAATATAAGAAATAAACGAAAATAGGAGAAAGGCAATTGAAGAGACACAAATATGCATGCAAGGGAAATTAGAGATAAAATGAGGAAAATGAAAGAAAAAGGAGACATCAATGATGAAAGACATTAGAGAAAAATTCACATCTTTTTCTCAACTTTTGGTTAGTTCTAGCAAAGGGGAGAGGACAATCAAGCAAAGGAAAGCAAGGGAGTGCAAGGAGAAAGTTGGATCAACAACTACAACATGATTACATTGTAGGTAACAGGTTGCATGTCTGGATTCCTTGTTGAGATTTGGATGCATAGTACATGCATGTGGTTCCTTGGTTATTTGATGTCATTGACGTGGAGATTTTCCTAGATTGACGGTGGTTTCAATCTTGGCCTAGCCATTTCCTAGATAGCCATGATGTAGTAGGTTCTCTATTTGGATTTTTGATTAGTTCTTAGGTTCCCTAGTGGTTGTGGGTTGGGATAGAATCTTTGGATCCCGGGAACAACTTGGGTTCCCTAGAGGTTGTGGTTTGAGATGGTAATTCTATGGAGCCCTATAACGTCTTGGGTTCCCTGGAGGCTATGGGTTTAGATAGTAGTCCCTGGAGCCCTGGACAACTTGGGAAGAGACTAATATGGTTTGGTATTAGTGATTTCTGGACCGGTTAGGTGAAATCATTGTGATTGAGGGTTGAGGTGGTTTGGCCTTTCAAATCCCTAGTTTTGTTCTATTTTGGATTAACCCATATGGTCCTGCATTCGTGCTTGGAATATGGCATGGGGGTGATTGGCTGAAAGAGAGATTTGGTTCAACCCAATCTATGGTTGGGTGGTACGTTGAAGTCCCTGACTTGGTTAGCTTTTGTATATATAATATGAATTATTTTCCTATTGTGATCTATGAGCATATGTACTGGTTATTATGTTGATCTTATGGTTGATTTGCCATGGATTCTATTATGGTTCTATGTTGGTTATATGCATGGTTATATGAAGTGATCTTACTATGGATCTTGTTCATGATTGATAAGTTATTGAATTGTTGATGATTATATTGGTTAAAATGTGTTTTTGGAGCTACCTTGAGAGGGCATTAGGCCTTCTTGATGATTCTTTGATGAAGTTCATAAGTTCATGATCAGATATGCATTCATGACCAGTAGCTATTATGTTTACCATATGTTTGACAAAATGTTTACCATGTGTTTGACCTGTCTTGAGCAAGATCTAGCTTGATTATTGATTGTTCACACTTGTAATCATATTAGATTGCATTTTGAAGAGTTCTTGGCAGTGGCCTATAGGCAAACTAGGAAAAAATGGCACTAATCTTGCCACAACATGCACAAAACTAGAATATTTCGGTTATAACTGCATGCAAGAAGGCTTGTGGGTGTAGTTTGAGCCTTCCAACCGCATGCATAGTGTGTCAAGGGTTCAATTGAGGTGTAAAGAATGAGAAAAAGAAGTTCTAGCTCAGGGATTGATCACTAGGGGTAGTTGTCAGACACCTGGGTGATCTGGGGTCCTCGAGGTGTGGTAATATGTTTCCAATTAGTAGGCCCCACTTCCATAACTAGAACTTGGAGGATGGGTCATGTAATAGTAACACTCAGCTCATGTTTACCTTGGAGAGCTTGTAAAAGCATGTAAATGTTGGAGGAGGAGTTACAGAGAGGTATTAGAGCGAGGTTGCAACACTGGACCTCAGGGTAAATGCATATTGTTATGCATGCATGTCAGTTGTCTATGTGTTTACTATGCATGCATTGTTATGGTTATGGTTATGATATTCACGTCTAATTTGATATAGTTGTGATATTATATTGTACTAATGTCAACTGAATTGTGCAGATGTGATAGCCTCCCCTGAGATACACCGAGGTATGATTTTAATTATTTATTCTATTTGGTTTATCTAACATGGCGTGTTTGCAGGAAATAGAAGATCAGAGATGAAGAGAAAAATGGTGGATTAAAATTCACATGACTCCCCTTATAGGCTTGATGTGAAATCCATGGAATTGGAAAGGTCGGTTGGGTAGCAAGGAGAAGAGTATGCTCCTGATCTCACAGATACTTTGAGGAGTATGAGGGAAAAATTAGAAGTTGTAAGTTAGATAATAACATGTTGATTGAGGCATAGGAAATACTTGCAAGGGCTCAGGAAAAACAAGCATAAGTCAATTTAGTGATTCTTCAAACAAATTGCAGACATCATCACCAAAGCGCTTGGAAGAGAAAAGCTTGAACGATTAAGAATGATGCTTGGACTCACCAACATCCCTTCAGATTAAGGGGGGGAATGTTGACACCTAATCCTTGTGATTGGGTGAATTTATGTAAATAGATAAATAAGAAATATGAACAATCATTGGGAGATGAACTGAACAGTCTCTCCCTCATGTATATAATGAAGACCTACCTAATGGAATAGAACACATGAATCATTTTTTGCCTTATGGAGTTACGGCCTGGCCTGACAATTCTCTTCCTATTCTCATATACATCTCAAAATATCATTAAAAAAAAAAATCAGAGAAAAGAGATACATCAATAAATAGTCGTGTAATTCCAAAACTATTTCCTAGACCTAATGGTTAAGAAGAAAAAAAATGTTGCTAGTTTTCTTTAGTTTATGTGATTTCAAATGTGCCTTCATTCATATCAAATCCAACCTTCTACAGGGGCATCTACTTCTGTATCCTGGTGCTTGTAGAGGTGATAAAGGAAAATCTAAGTAAAGTGAGGAATTTTTTGTTGTATTTTCTAAAAAAGTGGAGAGAATATAATTGTGGATACTTGCAGTTCCTTTTACCCAATGAATGACATTTGAAGAGTCCACATAGACATAAATAGAGGATATTCCATGTGAGGTAGCGATCTAAAGTAATAATTTAAGAACAAAAATTCAACTTAATTGTTTGAAACATAACCAATATTTGTAGATAAAGATATAGAAATTGTTAGAGAAGGATTAACAATTCCGAGTAAAGTGAGGAATTTTCTATTGTATTTTCTAAAAAATTGGAGAGAAAATACAATTGTGGATACTTGCAGTTCCTTTTACCCAATTAATGACATTTGAAGAGTCCCCATAGACATAAATAGAGGAGATTCCATGTGAGGTAGCAATCTAAAGTAATAATTTAAGAAAACAAGTTCAACTTAATTGTTTGAAACATAACCAATATTTGTAGAAAAAGATATAGAAAATTTTAGAGAAAGATTAACAATTTTGTTGGCTCCTCCTAGAAAGGGATCCTTTGTGCCACCCCATCAAAGAATGACCAAGTTGTGCATGTTTGTATATCTGTAACAGGAGGATGATGGGAACATAAAAGAGGTTCCTAGCAAGAAATAATTTATGCAATGGCTAGGCTTTGACTAAAAATCTTGGATGTAGAAGTAACCTTATCTTTGAAGATGGCTTGGTTTCTTTCCAACCATATTCCCCCAACAATAATTAGGGAAAGGGCCTTGTGGTGGGGTTTTATCTAAGATGAAAACCATAAAGAAAGTCACTCATTAGTGAGATCTTTCATATACTTCTAATATAAGTATCTATGTTTTGTCATATTTTTGTTCTTATGTCAATCTCATTGAAAGATGTGGTAATGTCTAATGTTTATGTTTGGTTCCTATTTAGACTCATAAGAGAGACAAAATACTATGGGATGTGAAATCTATTAGTAAAGTTTGATCTTTCAGATATCTGACCAACAAAGTCAATTGAAATGCATTTTTTTAAGCTTTTTGTTATGGAACGACGACATGGATATATGCCCATCTAATTGAAATCAAGACCAACCCTTTAAATTTTATCACTAGAGGTCACATGAGGCCACCTTCAAAGATTGATTTTTCTGGTTTTTATATTATGTTTTCAATATTGAAGACACAATGTTTGACATTTTTCTATGATGACTTTCTTTAGCACTTTTACAATCTTGGATTGTTAGTGATATTTAGAATTTTATTACTCTAAATAGATTTTTTTATAAGAGGTTAATTTTTTATTTAAAATGTATAATAAAATTTAATTAAAAAAAAAAGACCATTTAAATTTTACAAAACCATCTTTATTTAATTGTGAAGAAAAATAAATTTAAAATAAATAAATAAAATAAAAATAAAATAAAAAGAAGAAAAAAACATAAAACATATTACAAATTAGAGTACACAATTCTTTACACTATTTTGCTTCGTCAAAATTTCAAATTAATCTCATGTAATCTCTTTACACTAATACGATTTGTCAAATTTTCAATTTAGTCTCATATAATCTTCATAATGAAAGGGAAGGAAACTAATTTTAAGAGGTCAAAAACTTTCCAATACCACGATGTTATGCTTGTAAAAATTTGAATTTGAATGATTTTAAATAATTATTTATTATTAACTTTATTTTTTCTATTTCAGTAAATTTAAAAATATTTTTTGAAAGAGTAAGGATTTTATATAACTTTTAGTTTTTTATTATATAATATGGACAATAATATGAAATGACCATCTTTATTTTCAAAATCACATAAGTTTGTAAGTGACTTCTATTAGTGTCAAAATCCAGTTTTACAAGAACTCAAAGCTACCATGACCTAATTTTCAATGAATTTTGGTCAATTCATGCTAGGACTTGAAGTCAATATTCCATCATGCATATAAATCTGTTTAAAGCGGAACTCAATTATACTTAAAGTTTCTACTATGTTCTTATCATATTTGTGGTTAAAAAGAGGATAGTTTTCCTACAAGATTAGTGTATTTCCTCATCTTCTATGTTGTTCTATATTCAATTCTTTTAGCAAATTCTATCATTGTAATGTTTTGTCTGATGATGACTACAACAACCCTTATAGACCTTTGATTAATGCATTTCTCATTCCCTAAAAGTTGTTATGGTCCATAAGTTTATCATCAACTTCTTATAATGCCATTTTTTATTTTCTCAAAAGAATTTTTTTTTTATCAATAATGTAAATTGTGAGTGTCCCAAAGGAGGAATCGAAAAATAACCTCAAAAGGATGAGTTGGGAGGAGCACATTCCAATCAATAGCTCGAAGATACTAGGAAAAATAGGATGGCACCTAAATCCAATTGGAAGGCCAACACCCTACCAAACTAAGGCTTCTCAAGATATGAAGATTAGAATCGATGGCTTGGAGTTGCCACCAAGTTTTGGGAGATGTTGGGAAAATTCGGAGATCCTAATTAGATAAGCCACTAAGTAAATTAAGGGATTTATCTTATTAATAAACTATTAAGTTGGTATAACATTGATATCTATGTTGGAAAGGGATTATTATAGCAATAATGATAGATCAAATAATTATGCAAACAATGCAGAATAAGTGTGAACACAAACTATGTTGTTTCATTTATTTTCCTTATATGAGCTACTTAACATGTAAAAGTTCATATTTCAAAAGTTCATATTTGAAATCAAAGTAAATGATAGTAAATGTGAACTAGCTTACTCTTCTTTAAACCAAATGCAATTGATTCACAACAAATATTAAGTTTATTAACAATTTATCTAGTGGTCAACAAAGAAATTGGGAAGGGAGACCTATGATTTACTTCTTCCCAAGTGAGAAAAAACCCTTCGTTAGAATTGAATCATAAACTAACTTAATAAAAATCAGTCTAAGGCAACTACTCAGGATTTGAGAAGAGAACAAACAACTTATGACAAAGAATAAGGTCAGAATCTGCTATGTGTACCAAAGGTGATCTAGATCTTCTCCTTATAGAAACAAGCAAGGCTAATATATTTCCAAAGAAATGAAATGAGAACATACAAACCATACACAAAAGATCTAACAATGGAATGTAAGTATGTGACCTATTATGCCCTTGGTAAAGCATGTTATTTACTCTCTCGTAGGCTTGTATGGAAGCTTCTTTTAAGGTGAGGATGCAGGTTGTAGACCAAAGTGGATGTAGGGATAAGACAAGACACCACAAGATGCAATCAACTAATCTAACAAAGAGAGATCTAAATGAACTAGGAGGAGATGCCAATTATAATAGCCTTGAACAATAGCAAAGTTGCTGAAGATTAAGATCCAAGAAAGCCCACGATTAATGAACGTGGAAGGAGATTGTTAAATCACAAGAGAGATTTCAATCCTATAGAGTTTCAAAGCATAAAATGGGGCTAAAGACCCTTAACATAGAGCAAGAGTCAGTATAATTAAATTATGAAATGCTAGTTCACATAGTTTGTCATTTCACTCAAACTGGAAGCAATGCTCCCATTGTGATGGCTAAAGAATAGGTTTCATTGACAAATTGCAAGAATTTGGGCCAAACCATAGGTTTTGATAAGAAGTAGCATCCTTTACTTTGCGAGAATGAGCAAACTGTAAACCACAAGTGTGGTATTTATAAGTAAATTTGCAACTAAGATTGTGTGTCTAAACCACCCAAGAAAAACGGAAACTTTACCAAATAAAAATATTGTAATGGGTTAGGAATATGAGAGAATCAAATTGATTATCTTAACTTAAACATTGTTCATTGCACAAGACCCAAACTTAGTTAGGAAAACAATATTTATTGTACCTAAATATGCAACCAAGCGGTAAAATACCAAAGTTTGGACCAAGGGATCCTTCCATGGTACCAAAAATGAGATAGGAGGCCAAACCCATGCATTTGGACCAAGGAAGAGATATCCAAGGTAAAATTTCAATGCATGTTGATTCAGTGTGAGCAAGAGATGAAGGACCTTCATGTATTTATGGGGTATGCCTTGTCTAGTTTATGCATTATCCAATCTGAATACAATGATATCATGGGGAGATGTTATTGTTATTACAAAGAGAAAAATCCATACACTATATTTAGCCACCATAACAAGAGTTACGATTCAGATTGACCATAAAGGTAATGATATGCCATGAAGTTTATGAATAGGCACAAAATAGTAAAAGACAAAGAAAAATGACTAGTTGGGAATAGTTAAAAAACATGAGGATGCAAGTGAAAATATGCAAAGTGGGGCCACACATGGAGGAAATATGCTAGTAATAATGAAGACAAAAATGAAAATGAAGTTGTGAGCAACAACGCATATGAATTAAGCAATGTAGGGAGACGAGGGCATAAGGTAGTTATAAATAATAAAACAAGTAGGATGAAAAAAGTCAAAGAGGAGAAAAAAAGAAGCATACCTATACTTGTATGTTGATGATGCCATGTAGAAGCTTTAAGGAAAATGCTCAAAATGGTCTTGTTAATGTAATGTTGTTGAAGATGTAGAAACATCAAAGGTTGCTCAAGATGTCAAGCACATTATGTTGAGGAATCAATGCTAGTAGATATTAGGGTTTGATTCCTCTTTCTTGATAATTAGTTGTGAATTATGTTTACCTCTTTTACTTCTTTATTATATTATATTTCATCAAGAAATTACCAAATTATTTGTGTGTGAAGATCACAAGAACAAGAGACACAAGATGTAGGCACAACCAGGGAAAAACCCCTATAAGGGGAAAACCTAGTCAATAACTCTTCCTTCAATAATTCAATTCAAGATGAGACACTTCCAGACTTAGACCTAGACAAAGACCTCCTCGAACTACCAAGTCAGCCCTTCCTCCTTGTAGATGTCCTTTACTCAACCTTCCAAGTCACAACTCTTCAAAGTGCAGCGTTAGATCATAATTTCAGCCCCAACACCAGATTTTCAGCCCCTAGCTTCAAAACTTCGACCCTGCAGCAGAGACATAATTTCAGCTCCAACTTCAGCTCAATATCTTCGCATGTGTAAGAGAAAGGTAGCCAAAAAATTTGATTTTCCTCTTCCCAACTTCTCTCCTCCTACAACTTTGCACTCTTTTCTAGTTATTGCTTGTTAGAGATCGAACGTTGATGATGCTCTCCAAATGAAGTCGAACTACTCAATATATAGGCTTCTTGTGAGTTCGAATTTCCCTAATCTAGGCCGACTTGTTGAGGGTAAGGCTAACTTGGTGTGGATGTGACAAATTACCTTTTTTAACTTACAAATAATTACTTTTACATGATACAAAAGCCCAAGAAGGGTCTAATAATAATGACAATGACTCTAATAACTCAAGACAAAATCTATAAGTCCTCAATGGAATAAGTTGTCATTGTTGCTTCATCCCATAGAAACTTTGCTATATCTTGATCAAATATCATAGTTCTTATACATTCTTCAATTGTTCTATTTTTCCTTTTTGCAACTCCATTCGGCTTCGGATTGTAGGGAACAATGAGCTCCCTCTTAATACTTGCTTTTTTTCAATATGAAACTATTTCTTTTCAAGTGTATTCCCCACCATTCTCGGATCTTAGAGGTTTTATCTTTCTTTCAGTTAAGGTTTCCATTTCAGATCTAAACTCCTTGAATTTTTCAAATACTTTGTCCTTTGTCTTGAGAAGATAAAGCCATGTCTTCCTAGAGTGATCATCAATGAAGGTCACATAATAAAGATGGCCTCCAAGTGATTTGTTAGACATAAGCCCACACACATTGGAATGAATGAGGTCTAATATTTCCTTAGACCTTGTATTACTACTTGTGAAAGGCTTCCTTGTATTCTTTCCCAAAGGACATCCCTTGCAAACTCATTCGCGATCTTCCTTGATGTTAGGGATGTCATTTACCATTTGATTGAGAGAGGGAATGATCTTGTAATGTATATACCCATATATTCTATGACATAATTCGATAGGATTGATTTCCATGTGAACTAGGGCTTGAGGAGATGGTGTTATAACTCTATATAGTCTTCCTTCATGAACTCCAATAACCTTCACTTTTTCATGCTTGAATCCTTTCCCCAAACCAACATTTTACCATCTACAAAGGCAACCCTATCTCCTTTATCTTTTAAACAAGAAATTGAAAGTAAATTCTTTTCCAAACATGGAACATAAAGTGTATTGTTGAGGTGTAGCTTTGCTTCATTTTCTAGCTTCAAAGATGTAGATCCAAGGACCATGACTGCATAATTGTTGTTCTCTCCTAGCTCCACTGCATGAGATGATTGTTCCTTTGATAGAGTATGAAGTTGTCTGCTTTCCCCTATCATATATCTTGATGCTCCAATATAAATGATCCATGCATTGTCATCATCAAGAGTACTTGTAAGTTCAACCAAGAACCCTTCGCTTTTGACTTTCTTACATAAGCTGTAGATGATCTTTCCAATACAGCTTCCGGAAATTCTTATGATATTGAACCCCATCTTGAAGCAACTTGTCATAAAGGGAGTAACATTTTCTTCCAAGCCAACAAAGTGATGTCCAACCTTCTTTGACCTTAGATCTGATACCATGTTGATAAATCAATGCTAGTAGATATTAAGGTTTGATTCCTCTTTCTTGATAATTTCTTATGAATTATGTTGGTCTATTTTACTTCTTTATTATATTATCTTTCATCAAGCAATTACCAAATTATGTGTGTGTGAATATCACAAGAACAAGAGGCACAACATGTAGGCGCACAGCCAGGGGAAAACCCAATTAAGAACTCTTCCTTTAGTAATTCAATTCAAGATGAGACACTTCCCAGCTTCTTAGACCCAGACAAAGACCTCCTCCGACCACTAAGTCAACCCTTCCTCCTTGTAGATGTCCTTTACTCAGCCTTTCAAGTCACAACTCTTCAAAGTGCAACTTCAGATCAGAATTTCGGCCCTAGCAGTAGATTTTCATCCCCCAACTTTAGAACTTCAACCCTGCAATAGGGACAAAATTTCGACCCTAGCTTCAGCTCAATATCTTTGCACGTGTGAGAGAAAGGTAGCCCAAAAACTCATTTTTCCTCTTTCCAACTTCTCTCCTTCTTCTCCTACAACTTCACACTCTTTTCCAATTATTGCTTCTTAGAGATCGAATTGGTTGATGATGCTCTCCAAATGAAGTCAAATTGCTCAATACATAACCTTCTTGTGAGGTTGAATTGCCCTAATCTAGGCTGACTTGTTGAGGGCAAAGCCAACTTGGCGTGGAGGTGACAAATTACCTTTCTTGACTTGAAAATAATTCTTTTTACATGATACAAAAGCCCAAGAAGGCTCTAATAATAATGACAATGATTGTAATGACTCTAGACAAAACCTAGAAGTCCTTAATGGGGACTTTGACCTAGAAAACATTGACCCAAGCATGAAACCCATGCTTTAATAAGTCATTTTTCTTTAATAATAAAATTTTCTTTTGACATGTACAATTATGAAGACGAAGCTAGTTACATTCTTTAACACATTAGACAAAATTGATCTCAACTAAGAGTCTGCATATCCTAACAATATATCCCATTCCTATACCAAGATATGTGGCATCATTGGCTAATCCATTTGTATATCAACCTTTTGTTCTTGAAGTCTTCTAAAAACCTTCTTGTAGAAAGTCATATGTATGGATGCTCCATTGTCCACACACCATCTTACACTAGAAATGGTGTCAGCAAAAGGCACGATACAATGGAGAAGATGGTCTCAAGCTTAAGTATGTTAACTCATTTTCTCTATCTAAAGCTTATACACGTGCATATTGTTTCTAGTGTTGTTTGTTCTTTTCCTTCTTCTTCATGGGACACCAAGATGCATAGTGACTCATCTTGTGAAGCTTGAAACACTTACACCACTCAAGTCTTTCTTTTTGTGAAGAGATGAATAAGAGAATGTTCCTTGTCACCCTTCTTGGGTCCTTCTTTCCTCTTTTCCTCACGCTTCCAATGAGGGGTATGTGTTGAGATTCTTCTTCCTTAGATATTAATGTTTGTTTCCTTGTTTCGACCTCGACAAAAGTATCCCAAAGCTTTGAAAAACAATTCATTGCAATAGGTATCAACCCAATATTTCCAACCTTCATACCAATGGCCATGTGTTGATCTCTTAACCTAATGATCTGGAGAAGCTCACTAGAAACTATGTCTATATTACTCATGTGAGGATAAGTGCATTGGCTCTTCAAGAGCAACCTCCCAACATGCAGACACTATGAGACAAAGATGTAAATGCTACACACATCTCATATGTTATCTTCGATACAATTAAGGGTCAAATGGTTTTTCATTATATCTAGGATGATTCTCTTTGCCTTGCTCTCTCAGATTGCACTAAGCCATCATGTTGCCCTTGTAGTAACCATGGATTTCGCTTCTACTATTTCCCAAATATCAGTCTCCTCCATGAGCATCTACAATCCACACCTCAAAAAGTGAAGTTTTAAGCACCCTTCAACTTATCACTTATTTTGAGCCCCAATGTGGATGCTAGTCCTACAATCCCTTGAACAACATTTTTAGCAAAACAAATCAGCAATAAAATAGCTCAAATCAACAACCTATCAAAGGTTTAGAAACACCCCAATCTTTAGAGCAACTATGGTGTCAAACCCGAGACTTTGCATAGATCTCAACACTAATCTCTAACATGGATCTCTCCAATCGTTGGAGTCTTCTAGGAATCATGTCCACTGAAATCCTTCAACAACTCCCTCTCACTGGAAACAACCTTCTCCATATACAGATCCTAGTAGACTTCAAGTGTAGGACTCTAATACTATGTGGTAATTTTACATCCACATGATACACAAATAGTTTTTCAGGAAAGAAAAACCAAACAGGTTTTCTATTAATGAAAAGCCAGTTTACCTATGTTTGATAAACATGATATATTGGATGCATGTCCATTCCAAAAAACCATGGATACATCAACATTTTGAGAGCAAACATATGCCTTAGATTGACATCAAGTAAACATAAATCGGGCATAAAAGACTATATCAATTACGTCTCTAATATCAAAATCGTATATAACATTCTATCACAAAAAACTATATAAAGAGCATTCTTCAGATCATCTAAAAGCATAAAAAATAAAAAGATCTCAGACGAAAGGAATAGTCCCATAACTATGCAACTCTTCCAGAATATAAGCCTTACAATGTATCTCCCTTGTAAACATAGAGAGACCCTTTTTAGATTGGGCGTCAATAATAGAGTTATGTTCTCTGTGCACATGGGCAAAAGAAACTAGTTGAAATAAGCCCCTTCGACTCTATGATCTTGCGCAACCAATTGCCTAAGAGGGGAGGTGCAAAAGAAGATCATTGATCCAATCAATTGTGACTCGTGATTCACCAAATACATACCTATATGAAGCCACCCGGGGAAGTACAATAAACCCCAAAGAGCTAAAACTTCAGCCTTGGAATTTGACCCAGATCCATTGTTCCAACATAATTGATAGTGAACATCCGAAGATAAAGCAATATGAACAATACAACTACAAACCATATATTGTGCAACCCCATCAAAGAAGCCAACCTAATATAAAGTCGAGAGGTCTATAGCTTTGATTCTTTGAGGGTTTACGTTTCAAGCCACCTGACCATATTCTTTGTAAAAAGCAAATATCTTGTTGCTGATTATGCCAATGTCGAAAGAGGAATCTTCAAAAATAATAGCATTCCTACCTCGCCAAATACCCTAGAAAATGAAGAAAGGTAGAGTCTTGTCCTTCAAAATATGGATGTTACATGATACACAAATATGCACTCAAAGAATTTCCTATCACTAAAAACAGACTCTGAAAACACTAATCAAAACTTTTAATCTGTAGTCACAAATATGTTAAATAGAAAACTCATGAATGTAGATACATATCAATTAATGAGATCATCCTTGCAGAGTAGATCAAAGAAATCTTCAACATTAATGTAGCTAACAACAATACAGAGATTTGCAACGGCAAGCACTATCTTCTCAATCGCGCAAGTCTACTTTCTCTTTGACACTAACTACCTATTCATGCTCTAAAGAAACCCTAACTACTGCAACCTCCTCCACTTTCTCAAAATTGACAAATAGGAGAAAAGCTGCAACAAAGCAACTGGTTAATAAGAACCCTTGAAGGAGCACCTCATGTACAAGATATTCTCACCCAAACAATGAGTCCTATCAATCCCCATATAGCTCTTGCATGGTTAGCTCTCCTCAAGTAATGGGCTCTCCTCATGCATGTGTAATAAATCTATAATTAACCATTATATTTTTTTTTTGACTAACGCAATCGGCAACGGCGGTGGTATCGTACTCACGTTACATGGGGTCAAATCCCACCGGCTGCCACTATAACCTCTAGGGAGAACCGCCCAGCCCGCAAGAACGGCCCTTGGTTAAGACGAAACTCGAACTCATGACCTGCACAGCGGCACAGACGACTTAGCACACCGTCAGCTGGCCACAAGACTAAACCTTTATAAACTCTATCATTAATCATTATCATTGTGCAAAGAGTCTGTCTTAAAAATTTGCAATCATTATCACTGTCATTACTTACACTGAACAAGGATCTCTCTTAAAAAAATTGTATGGTCATAATTTACAATGACCAAAGATAGCACCCGTGACACCTAGAGTGATGCGCCCTCCCATCATGATCAACTTCCCCCGATATACGAAACGGGTAATGAATTCAGAGCAACAAAATTGAGAGGATGAACATCCTTTCCGTAAGAGACGGAACCAAAAACGTTTTGAGTGTATAACTAATCTTACAAAACATAACTGTATATGTTTTACGAAGCTGTCTTTATATTTCCTTAATATAAAAAATCTTGATTTTTCATTGGAAAAAAAAATCTTACAAAGCATAACCAGTTACCGTTGGACAACTTTAAAAGTTGGAAGAGGCATTACCGCAATAAACCAAACATACCTCGATGGCAATATTTCAGCTTATTGTTTACACCCAAACTCTTGACTTTTAAGCATTATCCCTAAAATGGAAGTTCAGCCGCAGCCTGAAAGGCCCATTTTTTGTTTTGGTTTTGGATTCTTGTTTGTAATTGGAAAATTTGAGCGCTTCTAAAAGGAAGATGGCCAAATGCAAATCAAGAGGTCATCGGTGAATTGCAGCAATGGATCAAGCAAGAAGCAGCACAGGTACACAACATGGATTTGACAATTCTTCATTATGTCACAAGAAACAGATGTTACATGCATTCCAGTTATGATAAAAAAACTGTTAGGAGGGCTCATGGGAACGTAATTTCTCATTTACATTATTTTCAAGATGAAAAACAAAACTTTACTTTAAACACTTATCAAACCAATCAAGAAACTAAGTTCAAACCTTTTACAAATAACGCTCTTCTAGTAATTGAAGATTTACTGTGGCGTGTCATCTTATGGGCAGAATATTCACAGTGCACAGCCTTCCAAGATAGGTAAACTACACGTTCAAAAGCAATTTAACCATAAAGTCCAAAGCTAAACGAAAAATCAAAGTTCTAAGCAATGCTTCAAAATAAACGAATGGCGCCTGTTAATTCAGCAATTATCGAAGCCCAGATTTTGAGACGTGGGAGTATATGCTCATAAATCTTGATTAGACCAAATACATAAATACTGGTCAATTCTGCAAAATTCAGATCACCTGACAGTGACCATAGCTTTCACTTTCTCAGTGGCAGAGTTAAATATAAGATTGTGCCAGTGGAAATAGAACATGATAACAGCCAATCTAATCTTTGAATCTAATCTTTGAGGACAAAAATTTCAGCTCCACCAAACCCTCATAACAGTTTAAACAAAAATATACTATTCACTGATGGAGAAGGACTGCATCGATACAGTACACACACCTTACTAGAAATTAAGGAAATTAAAATTATTTGGCCACACTTTTTGCTAATAGTTGTAAATATTAACAAGATTATGTTATAGATGGAAAAATCTAAGCTTTCCTAACCAGCTGCCTTACTGCTCTCAATTGTATGACATGATGTAAGAATTTCAAAATGTTTGCAATTATTTTTGCATTTTATGTAGCACACAAAGTTATCCTGTTGGAAAATTTAGGTAGTCATCCGAGACACAGTTGCCATGGATATGATAAATATTTATTTAATTTCAAAAATGAAAGCAAGCAAAGCATAAAACTAATATGGAACTCTATGAAGCAAACAGTCCAGCAAGGTTCTCTGCAAGTAAGCTTAGAGGGAACTGGCATATAACTACAAAGTAATTGGCAAAGACATTATATAAACACATATATACTTATTCAAATTGAACGGTTCCTATATGTACAAGGGAGCCAGATGCAGACATAAAAATCATATGTCAACTGAGACTGTTCAATAATATAGAGAAAATTGTCCCTGTTCAAAGTGAAGAGTCAGTGGCCCGCATCAGATTGCATATGGTTCATACTCCATTTGCCCTCAAGGGTTCTCTTCATTTCAACCTCGTAGCTTTTTACTTCATTTTCCCATTTAATTTTCAGAAGCAAATAAAAAATCTTCGGAACATTAACTACCTGGAATCACAGTAAAGCTATTAGAAAATAAATGTTTTCATCAATAAAAAAGTGCTCAATTAAAAAAATCTAAAACTGCAGTGAACCAAAAACAAAGACCTTTTCTTTTGCCGAAACTATCTCCTGAAGTTCGTAAGGCATCAAGGAGTTGGACCTCTGCTGTATGATTTTCACAGCATTCTCAGCTGCTTCTTTTACCAATGGATCCTGTGCTCCAACTGCATGCCAAAGTGATGCTTGGGATCCATCTGGTTTTCAAAAAGCATAGCCTAGTTTTAATCAGGTGTTTTCATGCATAACATAAGTAAAACACTCCCCAAGCATATTGTATTAATTGCAAAATAGAGTGTATAGAGGAATCTCTGCATATCTTTTAATAAAGCATAGAATGCATAAATATTAAAATAGAGAAATTCCAGTGATAATAGGTGGGAGTAGCAGGCTAGTCTAACCGCGTCAAGTAATGGATATCTTATGGTTAGCCAGTGCTGTTACATTTTTGGCAAGCAGATTGTGTAGTGAATGCAAAAGCAGGATTATCTTGACATTCCACTTGAATAAAAGGTTTGGCTGTTTGAATATGGAGTTAGATTGTTAAATGCAAAGAAAATTTTGGATTTCCAAAGAGTAAAAGAATACGAAGTTAGATTGTTGAATGCAAAGAAAAATTTGAGATCTATCATTAAGCAATGGAGGGGAATGCCAGAGTACAAGTCTATCATAGAGGGAACAAATATCATGATCAGTGTCCTGATTTGCTTCAAAACAGATACTCTGATAATATTGTAGTATGTCAATTTTACAACATAAATTGGTCGCTTAGAAGACATAAAGACTTGGATTACAGTCATCAACTACATTCTGAGCTTATTCATTGACCAGAGATGTTTAGACCATGAACACTAATAGAATCACAATTTATCAAGTGTAGCTCCTATATGAAGCTCATACGATTAGAGTCTGTCTTTTCTTCAAGGCGCACATAGGAAGATTTCTCTTCAAGACACAAAAAGTTGGAATAATGGTGTTTTATTGTTTCACCAACAAATTTCACAAATTTTGAGTTAAAGTTTGTTTTGTCTTCAGGGCACAACAACAACAACTACTGGACAGTTACAGCTCAACTATTCTCCCTTTTTGGTAGGGTATGCATTCTCTTCAAGGCACATAGATGCAGATTAATGTGCTTTAATCATTCAACCAACCCCATCAAGGATGGTTTGATTTTCTCTCAAGGACACATGACCATTCAACCAACCCCACCTAGGATGGCTTGGATGGCTTGATTGCTCTTAAGAACACATGACCATTCAACCAACCCCATCTATGATGGCTTGACTTCTCTTAAGGAGACATGACCATGTGGTAATGTTAACAGTATAGGTAAGGAAAACCGCCTTCTCTTCATAGTACATAGAAGCATACTAATGAGCTTGTAGCAGTCAATGACTCTATCAGTAAGGTCTGAAATGATTTCTCTTCATGGAATGGAATAATGAACTTTTACCTTTTAACCATCCCTTTCAATAGGGTTTATTTTGTCTTCATTTAAATGAAAACAAAGTTATACCAATGGGCTTTTATCATCCAACCATCCACCCTTCCTCCCTTCATTCAAAGTTATACTAATGGGCTTTTATCATTCAACCACCCACCGTCCCTTCTTTTCAATTGGGTCTACCTTCTACCTTCTGTTTAAGAAAAGCAGGGATGGACTTATGCGCACCACCCCCTTCTTTCCTTTCAGTATGATCTGCCTTCTCTTTGAGAAAAGCAGAGATGGAGTCTGAACTAATGGGCTGAATTGAAAAGCAGAGATGGACTAATGGGATTTAATACTAACCCCTCCCTTTTTAAAGGACACCTAACACCCAGTTTAACTTTTAATGTTAAGCCCTCCGTTTTTAGGTCACCTAGCACCCAGTTTAACTTCTCAGCAAAAATAGCAAACCAAATGGCCTTCACCATGCAACCTCTCCTCTTCACAGCTACCTTTTCAGAGCTTTGTTGGCTCCTTTTGAGAAGGTGATTTGGGTAGTGTCCGGGTTCACCTAAACAGAGTGGGAGCAAAACTATAACCAAATGGACAGCAAAGTCAATGCCAACCTCCCAAGTTGAGTGCCTAAAGTGTCTGAAGTTAATTTAATTCCAGCTCAAAATTGAATAGATAAATGTATAAATTTCTGGTATTAAGTCCGTGCAAAGAATGAGTTGTAGTTAGAGCTACACCTTTATCACTATCCAACTGTTTAAACTCTTATAAGTGCGAGAAATTGTTCCACAGTACCACCCATACATTGGCCAAGTACAGCCAAGTGGTTTGATGACCAACGAGATCTTCCATTCGTTCTCGTGCTCTAGCAGCATTCGAAAATTAATGTTGCGCATTCTGAGTGCCCCAAATTCACCGGGACACACAATTTCAGTTATTTCTTCCACAAAATAACTATTGCCGATGAAACCCAAACCTTCTTAAGAATCCATGAATGTAGGAAAATGAAATTATTGTAAGGAAATAAATGGCAATCACCATTTCAAATCTTTGTATTTTCAAATATTTCCATGGAAGGTGAGGTTGTATGGTATTTAAGGACGGTGGCTCAGCAATTTACGTGTTTTATTTTATTTTTAAATTTATGTGTACGTATATTTTTAAGGATGGATTGGTATTTTCATTTTCGAATTCAGTTGCCCAAATTTTTTAACATATTTTCTAATTGTAATATTAATTTGTTGTAATTAATGTAAAAGTAGATTTAATACTTAAACATATTTTTTTTATTACGTAAATTAATATTTAAATATTATAGCAAATTTATAATGAAATTTAAATAAAATATAAATTTCTTTTTATTTATTTAAATATTAATTATTTTTAAAAAAAATCATGTATTTTTCATTCATCTTTATATTTGTTTTTCTTGTCCACTGAACAATTAAGGTAGATAATAGACTCTCACTAAAAGAATTTAGATGGGAGGAAGACAATTGAGTGTCCTCATTACATGACCAATATTTTGGATGGTAAGGAAGACAAGAGATTGACTAACATCTATCTATTTGAAGAATCAAAGTAGATAATCATGTTACATAGACAAACATGTCATTAGAGTGTCCTCATTACATGACCAATATTTTGGATGGTAAGGAAGACAAGAGATTGACCAACATCTATCTATTTGAAGAATCAAGGTAGATAATCATGTTACATAGACAAACATGTCATAGCATGAGATTCAAATACGTATGGGGAGGAAAACCACTGAGAGTCCCCACCACATGACCTACACTAGCTTGAGTGATGGGGACCGTATGTTGTCTTCCTCCCCTCACCATTGTTTTCCTCCCCACAAACCACTGATAGTCCCCACCACATGACCTACACTAGCTTGAGTGATGGGGACAGTATGTTGTCTTCCTCCCCTCACCATTGTTTTCCTCCCCACCTGGATTCGAAGCTCTTGCTATGCCTTATTTGTGTGTAACACAATTATCTACATCTACCTTGATTCGTCAAAGTAACAAAGTAACAGGTAAATATTTTTCTTTTCCCCTGGGAAAAAGTCGTAATTTCTATTAGAGATAAGAAATTACATATTGTATATGCCGAAGCATTCATATATAGGCATCAAGGCCTATCGAGTTCATAGTCCATAGGACTAGTTCAGATCAAAATTTACTGATAAACAAAATCTCCACGCAGGGAGCAGTGCAACAAAATTGTGTGCAGAAGGATATATCCGTGCTCTACGCAGAGAGCCATATATATATTGTAGATGATCAAAATTGTGTAACTGAAAACTAAGCATAAATACATATGTGTATGTACAAATATAAACAGAAAATATATGCTGATATGGGCACTATTGCCCATCTGCCATATGATCATCAAAAGGACGGTGGTAGTGCTGGTAGTATTGGCCATCAATCTCCTCCTGTATTAACCATTGATCTCCTTGCCTGAGCGCAGCCTCTTTGGAAAGGTGATCCGCAATGGTGTTCTGTTCCCTGTAGATATGAAGACATGTAAATGATTCAAATGAGGTAGTCAGTCTTCTTGCCTCGTCCAGTATATGTCTCAATGAGAAAGCATGACATTGTGAAGTATTATTCAGCCAGCTGCATACAATTTTAGAATCACCAAACAATTGAAGATGTCTGCATTGTTTTTGTATGGCAAAGTGAATAATATGTTTGGCCGTGCAAAGTTCTGCAAAATTATTAGTGCCTCTACCTAAATTTATTTGCAGTTTGATGCAATGTGAGTCATTGAGATGTAATACGGCACCCCCTCCACATCCGACCTCTTGGGCAGAGCCATCAAAGAAAGCCCATGGTTTGGATTTGTCTATATTCAGCTGTTTGAGGATGCGGGCCGGGGCAGTGGCATCCTCTTCAGGTATAATGTTATAATCAGCAATAGTATTAAGGAGGATGGAGGGCCAATGGGGGGCATAATGATCAAAGATCGCCTTATTCCGTGCTATCCAAATAGCCCAGCAAACAAGGAGAGGGATATTGCGTGATTTTCCGGTGTGATGCTGGTTCCAGGAATCCCATGCTTCTAAGATGGTATTGCCTTGCCAATTCCTCAAGTTCGGGAGGTGGCCAATGAGGGAGTTCCAGAATTGTAATGTAACATTACATTTCAGGAATAGATGTACAGTGCTTTCCTCCTCCGCAAGACAGAGATGACATCGAAACGGTCCATGAAAGGATCGCTTCATCAGATTGGTGCCCGTAGGTATTTTATCAAATAGTATATTCCACATAAGCAAGCGAGTACGAGGAGCTGATTTGAGTTTCCATAGCGCCTTCCAGGTGGGATGGATATTAGGAGGTCTGTTAGGCTCGATCAGTTTCATATATCCCAGCTTAGGTGCGTATGCTCCATTCTTGGCAAAGGCCCAAATGATTTCATCAGGTCCTTCTGTGACTCTGATATGGGCTTGTGAAAGTGCATTAGTGTACTCCGTCCATGCTGTGTGCCATTTTACTGGTATCTCCAGATTGTGGGCATTGAGCCAAGTCTGATGCAGAAATGTAGAGTTATCAGGGTCTCCAATATGAACGATATGGGTGATACCCCTGTCATTGAGGTGACCGATGAGGTCAATAGGCAATCTGTGAGCATTCCCACATCCAACCCATGGGTCCAGCCCAATGCGGACAGAGTTGCCTTCTCGAATTCGCCAAGTTAATCCTTCCCGCAGAAGTGGAATGGTGTTGATGACTGCTTTCCATATGTTGGACACATTGTGAGTGTTTTGTTGGGAGCAGAACCAATCAAGCACGTTCAGGGGTTTGATGTATTTAGCATATGCCACCCTTGTCCACAAGCTTTCCGAGGTGAGGAGCTGCCATCCAAGTTTTGCCGCCAGCGCCTTCGAAAATAAATCAAGCTTTTTAATGCCCCAGCCTCCCCAGGATTTAGGCTTTGCAATTGTGTCCCATTTGACCCATGCAAAGAGTCTGCCCGGCTTCTGTCCTGCCCAGAGAAATCTACTGCAAATGTGTTGTAATCTGTAGAGAATGCCTTTGGGGATCCAAGTGAGGGCCATCCAGTATACTGGAGTGGCTTCTATCACAGCTTTGATAAGTATCAGTCTGCCAGCTCGGGAGAGGTATCGATGGTACCAAACCTGGAGTCTCCTTTCAACTTTGGTAATAAGCCATAGCCAATCCGCTATTTTATAGCCATTTGGTTTCAACCTGAAGCCGAGATATTTTATGCCATCAGCCAGGGATAATGAGTTGAAGGGAAACTGATGTGAGGCATATACCGATTCATGTACTGTGCAACCGACAGTGGTGATAGATGATTTCTGTTCGTTTATCTTCATACCAGTAGCCTGTTGAAATAGGTGCATGGCGTTTTGTAGTGTGGTGGTATCCCCAATACTACCATTTAAGAATATCAAGATGTCATCAACAAATAGGAGATGATTGAGGTAGAAATCATTAGCTATCTTAATGCCCGTTAATTGATGTCTGTCACGTGCAGATGAAAGTATTCTGCTTAGGCCTTCCATAATAAGTAAGAAAAGTAACGGTGAGAGAGGACATCCCTGTCTAAGCCCTCTTTCTGCTGTGAAAAATGTGGTAGCTTCGCCATTTAGTAGGACACTGTAGGTGACATCCGTGATGCAGCTCATCGTCCATTTGATGTAATTGTAAGGAAACCCCAAATGAGTGAGCAATAGGCGCAGATATAACCAGTTTGTTCTGTCAAAGGCCTTAGAGAGGTCTACTTTAAGGATCATGCCTTTCTGCCTTTTTACGTGAAGGGTGTGAAGAAGTTCCTGTGCAAAGGCAATTGCCTCGTGGATCTGCCTGTGATGGAGGAAGGCAAATTGTTCCGAGGATATATGCTGTAATAAGATGGGTTTGAGACGATTTGCAATAGTCTTAGCTATGATCTTGTAGAGGCAGTTACACAAAGAGATGGGGCGGAAGTCATCAAAGGAGATGGGAAGATTAGATTTGGGGATTAATGCAATGAAGGTCGATTTAATGGCCGAGGAAATTCTACCTCTTCTTCTACTGTCCTCTACTATCTTCATAAGATCATTGCCCAATAAATCGAAAAAAGCAAGGTAGAACTCAATCGTCCAACCATCAGGTCCAGGGATTTTATCCTTCTTAAACCATTTAAGCGTAGCTTCTAGCTCTGCCATAGTCACTTCTTTCATGAGTTCCTCAGCGTCTTCTTGGTCCACGAATCTGGGGAAGAGTTCTACAATCCTCATAATTTCTAATATATTGACATCTGTCGGGGCCCTGTAAATGCCCCGAAAGTGGGCAGTTGCCAGTCTGGCTAGGTTCTTCTGAGAAGTAATCTGTCGTCCATGCTCATCCATAAGTTCCCAGATAGTATTGATCGCTTTCCGGCCATTTGCAAACTTATGATAGAATTTAGTATTTGCATCACCTTCCAAGAGCCAGATGGCTCTGCTCCTGAGCCTCCAACTTTCCTCTCTTTCTTTCAGAATCTGTGAGCGTCTGGTAATAAGAGTGGTGTATTCCTCTTTTTTTTCCAAAGTGGGGTAGGTTCCAGTGGACTGTTCTTCAAATTCAGCAATGACCTTTTCAGCTTCTTCTAAAGTCTGGTTGTCCTGAATACGCTTATGGTGTGCCCAGTTCTTTGTGAGCTGCTTGAGTTCTGTGAGTTTCCTGACAAAGCCCACCGAGATATCCTCATCGTCCCGGATGGGGTTTGTATTCCAGTAATTTTGGACCAGAAGTATATAAGAAGGGTCCAGGAGCCAAGAGGCATTAAACTTGAATGGACTTTTGATCCTGTGGGAGGAGTTCTCAGCCTCAAGGAAGATAGGTCGATGGTCAGATATGCCACCCGTTCCAACCCATTGTCGAATACGGGGCAAGACGTTATATAGGGGTTCCTTAACAAGAAACCGATCAAGTCTTCTGGCAAGATTTTGTTCGCCATTTCTATTATTGGACCATGTGTATTGAAGTCTTGCAGATGGTATGTCAATCCACCTATGATCCTCCAGTAGGCTAGGCAGGGTATCTGTTAATGTATCAATTTGAGCATGATGTCCCCATGACTCGCTGAAACCTAAGGAGAAATTTAAGTCCCCTCCAAGTAGAATGTTGTCTGCATTGAATAGCTCAAATCCCAATAGGTTCCTCCAGAAGTTGGCACGATCAGTGCAGGGGCCATATATGTTAATGATTCTGATGTCCTGCCCTATCTGATGGGAATTAATGTCCAGGCCAATGAAGTTCCTGCCTCCAAAATAATTTCGAATTTCCGCCGATTTGTTATTAACCCCAATGGCCAATCCGCCAGATCTACCCGATGCATCTAGGGCCTGGAAAGTCCAGTTAAGGAACCAGGTATGGAGGATTTTGGTGAGGGGTTTAGCCTGGCAGAGAGTTTCCTGTAGGAAGATGATATTTAGGGCCGATGATAGAAGGAGCCTTTTCAGCGCTAGCTTTTTGGAATTCCTAGCGAACCCTCAGCAATTGAAGGAGAGGATCTTCATGGAGGGGAGGGTAGAGGGCCATCCTGTGCTCTAAGGGCCCCAAATATGGTTTTCTGTCGCCCGAGGGCGACTTCGGCATCAGCAATATTACGAGCTTTGGAGATACGGGAGGGTTTGCCCCTGGAATTTTTGAGGGTCAGGGGGCCACTAGTCATATCAAGACCCACGACATCCGGTCCCCTATCCTTGTATCGAGGGCGCAGGGAGTAACGGGGAAGGGGCAGATCATGAGAGTCAAAGGTGGGAACAGGGGATAATGTGACCCGTGAAGGAGGGATCACCGGTGAAGGATGCGGGAGGGAGCATGTGATTGATGTCTGTAAGGGGGATTGATGCGGGGGTGCAACAGATGCAGATACTGATGATGGAACAGTACTCTTGAAATCATGTGAATTCATATCCAATGACATACAGGAAATTGGAGATGACAACAGTGAAGACAGTGACTTACCCGCATGAGTGATATCTGTGCGTTCAGGTGTCGGCTGCACAGAGGTTGTCGGAGTGGGAGCAAGTGCAGTAGAAGCCGTGACAAGATTGGCTTCAACCGGGATGTCCCTGGTGTCCCCTTCAGCCTGTGAGCGCACATGATCCCCATTGTGATGCTCCTCATGTATATCGGCAGATGGATGAGTGTCCCTCTCCTCCATATCAGGTGAACTAGTTCTCCGTAGGAGTGGGCACTCCCGGAAGATGTGTCCCACTTTATGACACCTACGGCATCGATAAGGAATGCCCTCATAGTCAATGGGCTGCTTGCGCATAGAGTCTCGCCATTGTATGGTAATAGCTTCCAGCAGTCCTCCCCGTGTGTCCAGGTTAACAAGAACCCTAGCATACGCCATCATGCCCATCTGCAGGTAGGATCTGTCGTGGTCCATGTAAGTACCGATGGCATTACCAATTCTCTGGAAGACATCTTCAGACCAGTAATGGAGTGGAAGCCCTGGAAGTCTAATCCAAACAGGGCCAATGCCGATTTGTTCTGTCTCAGGATCGAACAGAGGAGTCCATCGCTTAAAGAGCACAGGGGCATGATCAAAATGCCAGAAGGATGAGAGGACCCAGTTGGTGTGGTCTGCACGAGCGAAGCGCATGGCAAACCAACCCTGCACGAATGTCTGCACAAATGGAATTTCCGCCAAGTGGTGCCCCCAAACAGCAGCAGCCCATGACTTCAGTCTCGCAGCCGTGTAGTTGCGCCCCCGGATGCGTCCAACCAGTACTCGGTCCGTGAAGTCCATGGCTTCACCCAGACGGATATCTTCTTCCAGTCTGAGGAAGACGTCGTCCTCTTTTGTTTTAAAACACTTATTTCTCCGCTTAGGGTTCCGGACTGGAGGGGAGCCTGGCTGTCGACCAGGAAAATGAGATCTGGAATGTGACGGGTCCGGGCGAAGTCCAGTAAATGGGGGGTCAGAAATGGAAGGATGACCCGTGAGCGGGGGCACGGTGGTGAAGCTGCCAGAGGAGATACCAGAGGTAACCAAAAAGCCAGAGGAGACGCCCGAGTGGGGATTAAAAAATTGTTGAGGGTTAGGGCCCGAGGTCTGGGGGTAGAGGCTAGGGTTTGTACTGAGGCAGCCGAAAACAAACCCTAGGGTCGCCGGGGAGTGTGGAGGTGTCGTGAGCGCCGGCCAGGTCGGGGGATCGTCCGGGAGGACCACAGGATTACTCTGTTGCTGGTCGGAAAAAGGATATGGAACAGGTTCGGAGGATCCAGCAATATATAAACCCCCAGATGAGGCAAAAGGGGTCCACCAGATGGAAACCCCCTCCAAGGGGTCGGCCGAATAATCTACTGCATCGAGGTCTTCCATCGTCAGCAGCGCCTCAGATCTGAAGACACCTCGGACCGGAGAATAACCGGGGAAAGTGACAGATGCAGCAGCAGAAACTGACTGCGGAGGATTCTCAAAACGGTGAGGAGAAGGCTGAAACGGTCGGTTACAGTCCCCGTTCAGCGCGGTAACCGGCGAATGACTGATTAACGAGGATGACGGTTCCAGGTATGCAGGTGCGGAGGCATAAAACCGTATGCAGCAGCCGATTGCGAGTAAACCCTAGCCTAATCCCTCGCGCGCTATGTTCCATCCCGGTTCCATCGTCTCCCCAATAAACAAAACCAGTAATAGGTAAATATTATTTGACATAATCTTATAATTATTTTATTAATCAATATGTTGCAAAAATATAACTTTGAATTTGATATCATTTTTTAACATTTACACAATTATTTTATTAATCTATATGTTGCAAAAATATAACTTTAAACTTTTTATCATTTTAATTAATTTTTTATAAGTAATAAATTTTATAAAATATTTATTATTATTTTATAATGGTGTATTAAATATATTTTTAAAAACAAAAAAATAGCTTAATATTGAAAATACAGAATATATATGTTGCAAGAATATAATTTTGAGCTTGTTATCATTTTAAATATTTTTTTTATCAAATAAGTTTGATAAGATATTTAGTGTTATTTTTTTATCAAATAAGTTCTATAAGATATTTAATGTTAATTTAAAATTGTATATTAAATATACTTAAAAAAAAGGGCCTAATACTGAAAATACAGCGCAACACAGTACAACTAATCATTGTTTTTGAAGAATATTACTTTCGGTTAATGAAATATACGTTGTTGTTTTTAGCATTTTTATAAAAATTTTATTAGTCTACACCGTGCAAGGGTGCTTGTTATTTTGGATTAATTAATAATTTTTACAGAGGTGTTTCTCTAAATTGTGAATTAAATAATAATTTTGAAAAATGAAAATGAAATTGAATATTAAAATTATTATTTAATGAACTGAAATGGAATTGAAGTTACATGTAATAATGGATATCTATTTATTATTTATATCTATTTATTAGTTTTTATTGAAAGGTTTTATGAGTTCTGTTTTAGCTATAATTATTTAATTATTAATATAAAAATAATATATAAATATTTTATATTATATAATAATAATAATTTTTTTATTATTGGATAAAATTATATAGAAAAAGGTTTAAAAAAGAAAGATCAAAATTACAAGTTAATACAATTGAAATAAGAAAAATAGGGAAAATATGTCTAATTAATAGAAAAGTTTTTCCATATATATTTTTATTAATATGTGATTTTGAATATTTTTTTTATAGCATTAGTGTATATAATATAAATCTTTCATAGTGGGTGCATGAGTAGTGGTATGAGACGCCTTCAAAGTCTCCAGAACATGGTTACACGCGACAAGGAAGATTTGTTACTCCAAGAATTAACTTTGTAAATGATACATCTCATTGTTCATGGGCCTGTGGCAAGGAGAGAGAAACAAAACTAAGAAGTACTGTCAAATATTTGACACTTAAAGTATCATCATGTTGATGTTAATGTTGCTAAAAAAAAAAAAAAAAAAAAAAAAAGTATTATAGATAAACGAACATAAAAATTGGGGAAAGGGGAGTGATAAGAAGAGTATGAAAGTGATGATCTAGAAAATTGAATGAATAAAATTACAATTATTATTGTTATAATTTCAAATTTTAAATTTTGTGATGTTGATAATGTCTATTTACATAAATTCATACATAAACTTTATCAAGAACATTACAAGTCATTGTTGATCTCAATGAAGCTTTTTTACCTCAAACAAAAGCATTAACATATTTTTGTGTGAAACAAAGAAAAAGTATGTGTTAGCTTTACAATGAGATTGACATAAACTTTACAAGATCATCGAATTATTGAGATATTTAGTTCAAGTATTAATTATGCGTTTTTTTGCTATAAGTATTTATTTTAATAATAGAGATGTTGCAAATAATTTACTAAGTGTTCAAGAGGCCAATGAATGTTCTCAAATAATAATAAAATATTAGATACCAATGCTATGACTCTGCTATATTTTTCAATATGCTAGATTCATTTAAAGAAATGGACTATATGAACATGAGAAAGAGAGATGACTTCGTTTTCTTTAGTTCACTTGATGTTTATTGTGTTCTTTTCAAAATTGTCATGAACAACACATTTATAATGAATCATGCTAATAAATTTTCAATGCATTTGGAATTTACACCCATAACCCATGACTAATTGTTTTGGTTTTTTGAAAGGACAAGAAAGGAGGTGAAGATAACAAAGGAAACAACATTATGGTGACTATGGCATTTGAGCACATTCATTATAGACATTAAATTTCATTATAATTATCATATTGACAAGGATACAAAATGTACATAAGACAAGAATTCAAGTGGGGATTCAAAAATATAAGGTATCCAAGCTTTTAACTGGCACTTAAAATATCGAGTATGGCAATACTTTAGAGTGTAGCATCTCACTTGTGTTGGCCTAAAAGCACTCATTGTAGGTTGATAAAAAGGGATAAGGTCCATATTGTATTGTTAGCCTACATTACCTCTTATAAATGTAGGAAGGAGAGAGCTTTTCCATTCATATATATTTATTCACTCAATTGTATTCACTGTTGTGATCATATGTGACATAAGGAAGAGTGCGCAATTTCCCCTCTCTCTCTCACATTGGTCGCTAGGGTTTCTTGGTCTTCTTGGAGTATCTTGGGGCATCTTGGTGGTTTAGGGTTAGGGTTTATTCCTTAGATATTAGAGGTTAGGGTTTTGTGATAAAACCCTAAGGTGGAACTATGAAGAAGAAAAGGAGGAGAGGGCATCTTCCCTTAGAGAATGTGTTGGAATATTTTTTGTATATTGGATATTTTTGATTGTTAGGGTTTTTGATTTTCCCTAGCTAGGATTTTGAGCCTAGGAGGATTTGCACTAGCCTTGAGAGAAAGTTGTGGCATGTACATGTACTTCATCTTTTGCACATTAATGAAGATTTTACCTGTCCAAAGGTTGTGCAATTTCTAGATTTTAATATTAGCTAAATATATTATTTATGAACTATTATTTACTATCATATGTGTCTTGTTGATTTGACATAAGTAAAAGGACAATGATTAAGTGATTTAACATCTAATTGAAAATATAAGGGGTTGATTTTACTGTTACCATACTATTGTTATTACTATTGTAAGAGAGTATTTTTAGAACTGGTTATTAGTAAATAAGTTTCTCTAAAATGGTTGAAACTTATCCTTTTGGTTTGCTCTCTTTTCTCCTTGAGTTGTCAGGAAGTTTGGGCTATTTAAAAGTGAAGCATTATACTATTTATGTTGTTGTTTTGTACCTTGTTTTACAATAGCCCTAAGGTTGAAAATTTATAAGTCTAAGATTTGAGAAAACCTTCTAGGTTGAAGTTAAAATTTCACTTTTGCATTCTAAAAAATTTCCACACTTTGGTAGATGCACACTCCCAAGCATGTGCAAATGTTACCTTATTGGATTGCATCCTCTCCAAGTTTCTTTAAGAGTTATGCTCTAGAAAAAATTCATGGGACTTTAATTAATCCAATATATTACATAATTACAAGCTTCTAGCCAAAATTCACATGAACTTTTTGATACTTTATCATACTATGTGCCACGTCCTAAATGCCATGGTTGATTCCCTCTGGAACTCCATTTTCTTGAAGGTATAAGTAGTAGTGAGTTGCTTGCAAATGCCACATTTTTGACAATAACTCTCAAACAAATAGATTTGTATTCTCCCCACTATCAAATAAGGGTTTCTTTTATGACTTCTCATTCTATTTCTCAACAAGGGATTTGAATTCTAAGAAAACATTCAAACACTTCAAACTTTTGTGCTAGGAAATATACCCATAAGTTTCAACTATAGTCATTTATAGATTTCATTAAATACAACTCACCACTCATTGACAACCAACTCATTAATCTACATAAGTAAGCAGGAACACTACAAGTAGCTTAACATGCCATAATAATCATTTTGCGAACTATTTGCATGGTTCTTGCTCAAAATGCAAGCTTTACAAAACTTAGAAGGCTTTAGTGTTTGTGCTAAGCCATCAACCATATTAATTTTATGTAGCAACTACAAACTTTGAAAATTAAGATGATCATATCTCAAGTGTTATAATATACTATAATCAATCAATATTCCATCACACATTCTCCATCAAAATTTCCACATAATCGAAGAATACCATGCCCCTCATATCCCACTACTACGATTACATCGTTTCTTAAATTGTCTTTGATAAAGCAGTTTCTACCATCAAATTCAACCTTCAAATTCCCTTTATTCATCTAATTCACATAAACTTAGTTATTTCATATACCAAGAACATTGAAGATCGCCTTCATATCACAAGTATTCCCCATTCTCAATAGAACAGGTACAATCACCTTTTCCTTCAATCTCTAGTCCTATGACTGTCAAACTTAATATCTCCAAGTCTTGTCAATTCAAACTTCTTAAACCAATATCTCCTCAAAATCATGTATCTAGTTGTATCTAAATCAATGTATTAGCCATCTTTGATGATTCAATAGTTGCAAAAGAGAATATGAGTACACCTATCTCTTTGGGCTTCTCAAAATTCTTATTTTTTGCAACATATTTTGGGTGCTTCTTCCCTAGTGGTTGCTCATGATTTCCCTTGTAATAGTGGCATGCATAATGTCCTTTCTTGATGTAGTAATAATATATTACATCCTTGGTGATCTTATTCAATTTTTGTGTGCTTTTATGTCCACCAGTCTTGGATAGATAGTGATTGGGTGCATTGTTAAGGCACTCCTAGATGTTAAGTCATTAGTTCAATTCCCAACCCTATTCTGGTGTTATTCTTGGACATGACCATGATGTAACCTTACCATTGCCAAACTTACAAAAAAAATGTGTGCTTTTATCAAAAGCACCAATTTGTATGAATTTATAGCCTTTCCTTGATGTATTCATGATGAATCTTAATAAAGTTTTCACAAATCATCATTGGTATTCAAGCTTGTCATAAATCATTGAAAGATTTCAATAGATCCTTTAATGGTCAACAATGCTAAATCTTCATCATCTATAATATCACCTACAATTAATTTATCATATACATCATAAATGCATATCATATAGTTTATAGCATTCTTACAATCACTCATATTGAGTGATGCAAGCCTAGCCTGCAAACCCAGAATCTTTAAACTCTGTCTATACATATAACCATGCATTGCAATACACAGTAAATCCAGCATATTATCCCTGATAAATTTTAAAAGTTTTGAAAGTTCCAGACAATACATATGCACACAAATCACTGAAATAATTAATTAAGAAATAAATTATTTACAAGAGAAATCATGGCCTATACATGGCCTCTTCTTCTTCATACTCACTCATTCTCTCTCACTCTCTCTGATCTTCAATGCCTTTGAGGCTACATAATTTATAAAACTTAGCATGATCTAAAATCACTCAACTAAAAGCTCTAAAACTCTACATGCAATGCATACATATGGCAAAAAGCATCTTGAGGCTTTATTCCATCTTTTTCCCTGTTCTAAAATAGAAAAGCTTCCTTATCCCTTAATGATCCACATCCATTGCTTTTATGCCTAAAGGCTCTCCTAGTTTTATTTATTTATTTTGAGAATATCTAATTAATCACACTTAAAAGCCTAAATATTAAACTGACCCGGAATTTAGGAAACTAATTCCACAAATGCATCACCCCTATGTCTATTATTTACAATAATTTCCCTTTGGGCTGAATGCTCCCGCATAAGACTCCTAAGGTAGAAAATTTTCATGATCTCCTGATCATGTGTTCAGATCTATGTTTGCCTGGATCCCATATCTTGTGTTGCAACTTTCCATTTGCCACTGCTTCTGTTTGTTGTTCTTCTCCAGGTCTCCATACTTTATGCTGCTTTGCTCCACTAGCTGCACTCTTGCAATCTTCTGTTGTCTTCCTCTTGCTGCTTCTCTTTTGTTTCACTGTTGTTGGTTTCTTCCGGGATTCCTTCATCATCATCTGCCTCATCATTTCAATTTCTTTGTCTAGCAAATTTTTTCCAGCATCTTCATTTAGACCTGTACTCACAAAACAATTGTTAGAATAAAAAATATAAGGCTTCAGTGCCCCCATGGATTTTGCTGCTGCTAGTGTTGTCTCAACTGCCACCATAAATGTCGTCCCACACGTTGCTCTAGCTGTCACTATGGATGTTGCTGCCTCCCAAACTTCCTGTCCCTCTGCAACATGTTTTTGCTCATCATCTGCAACTTCATCTGCAACTTTTGCCTCTGGTTCAGATGTCTCCAGCAAATATTTCAGCACATAAGTCCTCTGTCTCTCCAATTCTCTTCTCTGGAGATCTAGTTGTCTATACAATTCAACAATTTCATTCAGAGTAGAACTTGGAAACTTCACACAATTTTCTATACCTTCAACAACTTTTGACCAATCATCAGCTGGTCCACCATTCTGATTAGACTCCTTCATCTTCATTTTCTCATCATCGATCTGAACAGCCTTCAGATTCAACTTTTCTTGGACAAATTCTAAAGCTTGTTCATCTCCCTGTTCTATACCTCCAAACATGCGCAACTCATTAGTTTTTAAATCACAAGACTTTTCAGTCTTGACTGCTTCCTTCAACATTTTCCTTTTAATATATTTGCATGTGGGATTTTCAAACTTCAACTTTGGCGCAAGAACTCTAAGTCCCTTTTTCAACAAGGCAATCACAATTTGCCTCAACCTCCTCTGCAACTATCACCAAATCACTCTCTTTCCCTTCAATGGAAAGATCCATTTTCCTTTCCGATTTTCCTGCTCTTGTAGCCATTCTTCTAGTACCTGCAACTGTACCTTTATTTCTGCAATCTTTCTTTCTCGAACCTCTGCAGTCATCTCATCTCTGTGGCATTTCTTTGAACCTCTTCTTCCTCTAGAAAAACTCCCTCTACCTCTGACAGACTGCTTCTTCATGAGTTTCTCACTCACCATGAGTTGTACTAGCCTCTGTAACAGCAATCTCTCTTGCTGCAACTTACCTCACCAAGCTCTCTTCACTCAGTCTTTTGGTAAGTACTGGTTCACTGCCTCTGGAACCTCTTGAGCACTCCTCTGCTCTCTTCAGGCTATCTCTGCAACTCACCTTCTTCTTCAGGACACTGCACTTGTCCTCCTTATCCAGCATTCAACTGAATGTCAGGTTCACTGCCACTATTTTCTCTGCAACCATAAACTTCAATCATAAATTTCAACTCAAAAAAATATCATCTCACCTCTAAGATCTTGCACGATCTTGTCTTCTTCCCACTTCTGCAATCTTGTTCACTACAATTGTGTATGCTGCATATCAAATTTAAAAATCTGATTTTTCTTTCAACCATTCACCACACTTCAATTCTAAAAAAAAAACAAACATCTTCAGCTGAGCATTCTAGCTCTGATACCACCTGATGCAAGCCTAGCCTGCAAAACCCAGAATCTTTAAACTCTGTCTATACATATAACCATGCATTGCAATACACAGTAAATCCAGCATATTATCCCTGATAAATTTTAAAAGTTCTGAAAGTTCCAGACAATACATATGCATAGAAATCACTGAAATAATTAATTAAGAAATAAATTATTTACAAGAGAAATCATGGCCTATTCATGGCCTCTTCTTCTTCATACTCACTCATTCTCTCTCACTCTCTCTGATCTTCAATGCCTTTGAGGCTACATAATTTATAAAACTTAGCATGATCTAAATTCACTCGACTAAAATCTCTAAAACTCTACATGCAATGCATACATATGGCGAAAAGCATCTTGAGGCTTTATTCCATCTTTTTCCTTGTTCTAAAATAGAAAAGCTTCCTTATCCCTTAATGATCCACATCCATTGCTTTTATGCCTAAAGGCTCTCCTAGTTTTATTTATTTATTTTGAGAATATCTAATTAATCACACTTAAAAGCCTAAATATTAAACTAACCCGGAATTTAGGAAACTAATTCCACAAATGCATGACCCCTATGTCTATTATTTACAATAATTTCCCTTTGGGCTAAATGCTCCCGCATCATTGACAGCATATAGGTAGTTGTGTATATACAATATATGTGTCCTATTGGACATCTCATAGAGATTCTATAATGTGGTCCAAATCCTATCTACACTTCTAGATATGAGCAATGATGCAATTCGACATAGTTGATTTCAAGATATATTGTGAATCTTCATCTCTTGATTGTTACTATGTTAACTTGATTTCATCAATAGTTACATCTTGCTTGCCCTCTAAAAGTGTCAACAAAATTTGCTTCACTAAAAAATTCACATGCAAAATTTCCAAATGGGATAGTTCTTACTATTTAACATGATGTCCTCCTCCGCCCCCCCCACCCACTTCAACAATCCTTCCTATTGTATCAACTACCAAAGACTAGATTCAAATTTAGTTGGCTTTATCTAATTTAATCAATGCTCAAAAAATTGAACATGGCTTTGATACCATGTGAGAAATTTCAACACTAATTCTTAGTGTTGGTGCACTAAAATTTCAAGGGTAAAGACTTACTAGTGTGACATGCACTCTAAAAAACACATCCAACTTATAATATTTAATTATACCACTTTGAGAATTTTGGCTTTGATACCATGTGAAATTTCAACACTCTAATTCTTAGTGTTGCTACACTAAAATTAAGGGTAAAGACTTACTAGTGTGACATGCACTTTAAAAAACACATCTAACTTATAATCTTTAACACCACTTGAGAGTTTTGGGACTTAGACACCCATGTAAAGTGTAACTATAGCTCATTTCCAAATGTTGGTTACTGCAAAGAGCACTCCAAGTTTTGGTCAATACCCAAAGGTTAACAATGGACAACTTCATAATATGACTAGTTGCAATTTTCACATCAACAAATATTTGTTATTTTATTTAAAGATTATTTCCAATGATCATTTAAAATTTCATCATAAATTATCATGAATAATTCATACATGAGAAAGATAAAACAAAATAAATTGACTCATAAATAGTAGACTAGCTAATTATATTGACTAAAAACAACAATAATTAAGTGATATAAAATACTAGTATGCCTTCAACAACATAAGATTTCATAATGTGTTGCATAACTAACCAACAACATTAATTACATATCCTAATATTTTACCAACACTTTCGCTCATTAATCTTTCCTAACATTCAAGTTTTCAACACTCTTCTCTAGTATAATACATTAATCAACCTCAAAAAAATGAAGTCATTTCATATATAGCCATTTCATGGATGATCAAGATAAACTTGGTTAATGATCAATTGTGAACAAATATTTCAAATATTTTCTTTGAAATCGAAATGCCCCAAGTAAATGGTCAACTTTTACTTGTAAATATCCTTGTGACCAATACACTGTAGTTCAACATTATCCTTGTGACCAATACATACTAGTTCAACATTAGATCCTAACTTTGAATATTTGCAAAAAAATGAACAAAAACCTATCACTTGAGAGTCAAAGACTCTTAATACCACTTCCTAATCACACTTGGCAACCATCTATGTACGAAACATGGCACAAAACAATCATATTAGCAATTAGGAGAGGTGCAGCAGAGGGTACCCTGAGATAGCGCTCGACAACTCCGAGAATTAACACTCGGACATGCTGTGAGCCTGGCAGCTGCAATTGCCCTGTGTTGAGGCAGCAACGACTGTGCACAAGCCATATCTGCAAACAAACTGAAAAGGAATAAACAAATGGCATAAGAATTCATTCTCTATAGCAATCTCCAATACCAGAATGAACAAAACTGTGTGCCTATAACTGCTTAGGTTAAACTCAAAACCTTTACAATTGAGCTGGCTAACACATTTGGTGCTCTGTTACTGATATCTATTATATGTTAAAACTCAAAAACGAGCAATTGTTGCAATGGTCAATATACTTGGTATGAAGTTACACTCACAGAATATATGCCCAAGTGACTTGCCTGTTGAAGTATTACTAAAATCTGATTTATGCTACTGGACTAAAGTGGTCTCAATAGCCCATTTGGTATTGAGTTAAACTCACAATTCCATTTGTGGGAGCATATTCAAACGGAATCAAAACAAAGTCAGTTTGTGAATAATAAAACAATGGAGTGATTAAATTACCATGAAACAGAGGTAGAATGAGGCGGAGTTGCTGCAGTATGTTGAGCAATGCCAACAGAAAATCCAGAGGGAATGGCGGCCCTGCTGCCTTGGGTGCCGTTAACATGGAGAACAGATCTTGCTGTTAAAGATCCACAATGGTGCGCCATTGTTGTCGCGTCAGATCCAATATCGATATCCGGATCGGTTTGAAGGAATTTCAGTTGTTAGGGTTTCAGAAGGGGTGTTGAGATACATAGTTTGTACAAAGTGATCTGATAGCCGAGGAGGTCACACAAGGCCGCCTTTCATGACTGACTTTTCTGTTTTTTATATTTTGTTTTCCACGTTGAAGACACAATGTTCGAAAGTATTTTACATCACCTGTTTACAGTTTTAAAAAGAAATTATGAGATAAATGCAGTAAAAGAATAATTAAACACTTAAATCTATCAAATTTATGTATTAAAAAAAAAAATTAAACACTTAAATCCAGCAAATTATAAAGATGAAATTTACGATTTAAAAAAATATTATCTAATTTTAAACCAAATTAACAAAAAAAATGTTGAACAAAGAGCAAAAACATATCAAGTACTCCATTCTTTACACTAATTTGATTGATCAAATTTTCAACTTAGTCCAATGCAATCTTCAATTTACACTAATCAAATTATAAAGATGAAATTTACGATTTAAAAAAATATTATCTAATTTTAAACCAAATTAACAAAAAAAATGTTGAACAAAGAGCAAAAACATATCAAGTACTCCATTCTTTACACTAATTTGATTGATCAAATTTTCAACTTAGTCCAATGCAATCTTCAATTTACACTAATCTAATTTGATTGATCAAATTTTCAATTTAGTCCAATCCAATCTTTATGATCAAAGTTAAGGAACCTTTGATCATGAAACTAATTTTTAGAGGTCAAAAACTTTTCAATACTAGGGTTTTATGTTGGTAAGAATTTGAATTGGAATGATTTTAAATAAATATTTAATATTAATCATATTTTTTCTATTTTTCTTTGATGGGGTGTTAATTTAGAAAGAATGGGGTTTGGGTTGTCGTATCCAGTACGTTTGGATAATCAATTTTCCAATTAATGCAGGAGGTATGAGTATTTCTCTCACATGCACGAGCATGCACTTAAAACCTTGGAGTGTGACTTTGGCCATGGCATAGGGAGTTGGTGGTTCAATTAGTGAGGGTGTCAAGGGTTATTCCCTCGCCTCGTGGAGTGTATTGTTTGAGAAAAGGAGAAAGGGAGTTTCCCAGGTGATCTAGGTGGATCTTCAGAGACCATGGCATGGAAATGCTTGAAAATCAAAGTGATCAAAATGATGTCGAACCAGGACCAGAGCGTAGACCTCGTCGTCCTGATCGTGGAGGTGTGAACAGTTCGTCAATCTGAGTCTGAATGATGAAGTTATCGCGAAAAGAGTTGCCTTTGTTCCTTTGAAAAAATGAGGTTTTTCTCATAAAAATGGACTTAAAGCCTTTATAAAGCAAATTGCATTGGGAATCGTGCCAAGGGCGGACTTAAGCGGGCCTTTAGAACCCCCGATCAGTGATCTCTAACTAATCGGAGGTCGGGGGGCATGTTAGATGTGATATCGGCGTTTTACAGTTATGTGATCAGTGGTCAAATCGGCGTCGACGAAAACCAAAGGCCGAGGACCAGGATCCCAGAGCATAGCCAATGCGATTATCGACGATCGGTGTTGACATATGCCAATGTTGCGGCGAAAGACCCCTGGCCATAACAATTGCAATATGCGATGCGAACTCAACCATTGTATCGGAAACCGATCAACAGCCATGATTAAATCGGTGATCAGCGATCAACGATCTGAGATTCCGACTTGCGATATAGCCCGGACCCAATAAGTTTATAAGGCCGATTTTTTAAAATTTGAAATCCAAACTTTCAGATTTTTCACTGTTTTTTAGTGTTTTTCGGGTTTTTGTCATATCGTTTTAAAACGATAAAAGGCCTATTTTCAGAGGTTTGTTGCACCACCAATGCTTCTATGCAAACGGTTTCCATTCTAATCAAAACAACCTCGATTTTTATGCGGCCTTGTCCCAAACATGTTATAAAAACATGATGGGTAATAGAGAGTCGGGGGCAGCGTGCTAGAGGAAGAAAGCCTATGCTAGAGAGACCGAGAGCCTGTGCTAGGGAGTGCTACAGAGCCTAAGTGCCAAAGACCTCATTGAGGAGGCTGCGCTCAATGGAGAGCCGCAGTACGAGAGGGCCAAGCAGAGACAAAGACAGCTAGAGCACCGCAGAGAGCTGCAGCGACATAACCAGAATGTTATGAAGCCAGATAGCCGAGAGCTACAGAGCCGAGAGTCCAGAGCAGTTCTTCTCTTATGATCGATTCTTCTTCTCATGATCAGTTCATCTTGGATCAATGTTTCTTTGATTGCTTCTTTGTGATCGATTCATTTGTTGATTAATGCTTCTTTGATGGATTCTTCTTTGATCGCTTATTCTTCTTGCAAATAGATGCTTCGAGATCGATGTTTCAGTGAGCTTCAGCTTATTGACAGCTGCTTCAGATGCCTCGCTTCTTCATATGGCTATTCGTAATGTGGTCATGACAGATTGGTAGTGAACTATGCATGCGCATTGATAATGTGAACAAATGTTCACTATGGATTGTTTTATCCACTTCTTCATTCACATCTTCAGATGGCCCGTGGTGGTGTGAGGTATATGCTTTATTCATATATTTCTTCTTTTAGATTATGTTCCAGATCCTTGATTGATATTGGTGTAGGATCTTCTTTATTTCTTGTTGTCATGATTCCTTGCTTCGTGTTATGTGGAATCATTCACATGATGTATTGTTTGCCATAACTCTTTATGTTATGCTTTGAGATCCCTTGTTGTATGTTGCTGGGATACTCTTGTTGTCGGCATGCATGTGTTTTACTTTGACATCCCTTTTGTACCATATTGACGGGATGCGCACCAAGCGTGTTTTGTATCATACTCATAGGAGTCTTTTGATTGAGAGTTCTAGTTGTGGAACATCTCTTAGAGCCACTCCTGCGTGAGGGCCTTCTTCCTTGTATGATCGAGATATCATCTCTTGTGTACATCACTTTTATTGACAGCACCTAATGCAGTGGCCTACACCACCTTGACTGGGGTCCAGAGACGTAGTCCCTCCTGGACAAACTCCGTTAGCAACGGCTTATGTTTTCATGTGCTGATGATTATTATGTTCCTCTCCTTTTCCGAATGCAGATGTATTCCTTAATGTTCTTTTAAAATGAAATTTTAACACATCACGAAAGTAAAAGGTCTTGGAAAGATCCTTCTTCACACCCGGATCTAGATCACCTGGTGCAGAATTTTCCAGTGATTTGCTTGAGGAGGAGCATAGCTTTGGGGCCAGTCACCTTTTGGTGCACGGAGGTGGTGTTTTGTGTTCGTGTTTCTTGTTGGTTGTTGGAGTTGTTTTCTTCTCCTTATGGGCTGGAGAGTTGAACCTATAAGCTTATTCTTTTTGTATTGTTCTTCTATCGAGTTGGGTTAGTTGTTTGTTTATAATTTTATGGGCAGTTGTTTACAAGTGCACGTATTTTTCAACCCTTGATTGTTAAGTGTATCCAGAAGTTGTGTCTCTCTTTTGTTCTATCTTGGGTCTTGGTGTGTTTGGCTCTATGCTTATTGATTTGAGTCGAGGATAGCTACCGTGTTTTGGGCGAGTGAGTTTTATTATGGGTTGTGTTGTCTACCTGTTGTGTTAGGCTCTAGAAAAGGGATTGTATTGTGGGTCATTGGTTGTTAGGTCATAGTTGGTCTAGTGTCGTGCGATGGTTTTGGTTTTGTCTAATGGCGGAGGAATTTAAATCGGTAGAAAAATTTGTGTCCCCTGCTACCTACTTAGGTGGCTTGCTATATAAATTCAGTCATTTTATCTAGGGTTATAGTGACGAGCTAGTGTGCTGGTGTCCAGATTTGGTCAAGAGGGTAAGGGTTTGGTCTATCTGTCCTTTTGCAGGTACGGGTAATCCCCACAGAGACTCAAGTCACTCCCTTGGCAACCCTGAGATGCCACCGAGGCAGAGACAAAGAAGCAAAAGAGGTAGAGGGAGCATTTCACAGCTTGGTCAGGGGGGAGCAAGGTTGTTCGCTCACAAGTCATGGCAGCTTATTTTAACACAATTCTATTGGAAGTGCGTTTGGAAATAAGGGAGTTAGAGACAAAAGTTGGAGAAGAGAGGAAGTCGCTATCTTATTCAGAATTGCTTGAAGACATGGATGGGTGGGTACCAGACCTTAGACACTCAAGAGGAAGAAATAAATACTACTTGAAGTCAATGGATCTTCATTGGAAAATGAAGACACCATTGGGCTTAGCTCTTAAAGACAACCAAGTTGAAAAATACAACAGCTTCACATCTTTGGAATATATTAAAAGGATGTTGAGCACTATGCATTTATGTGTAGATTGGATTGATGCTCGATTAAGGCACATAGAGAGTCATGTTCTTGCGAGTTAGATGGAGGAGACCTTGGAGATCATCTTGGCTCAAGCACCCATGCCCCGACAAATGTTTCTTCATCAAATGGATACCAGTGGAAGGGGGTGGAAGGGGGGAGGGTATGGCCTACTCCCTCAATCTTTGATCTAGTACTCCAATTTGACCCTACGTGGGAAGCTCTCTCTGGGGATTATGACGACATAGAGTCATGACCAAGTTTTTGTTTTGGTTGTGATCTCTTCCAATACACAATGTTCATTATTTTGGTGAGTCTTGTACGTTTCTTGGACTCTTGCAACAAAGGCATATGGGGATGGTGGTTGACTCTTGCAAGTTGGAATTGGAGTGCTCTTCGCAACACAAGGAGCTTTCTAGTTTCACCCTGGAGGTTGGTCTCCTATGGTTTTGTAGGTAGGCAACAAAAGATGAACGCAAAGGTTGCATGTCTAGTGTTTGTCATGGTCTTATGAGTGTAGCCTCTTTCTAGTTACCAATGATGTCTGGTATGAAAATATGTAAGCTCGGGAGGGCAAACTTTTGTTAGTTTTAGTATGCATGTAATTAGCTCAAGTTGGTATATGTGACAAGGGTGGAGATCTTCTGTTGTAACTCCCTCTGCTCGTATCAGCCTATCTATGTATTTCAACTTCCTTGATTAACACAAAGTCTTTAAATTTACTATATATTTATTTATTTATTTATTTTTCTATTTTATTAAATTTAAATTCTTTTTTGAAAGTGTAAGGATTTTTTAATATAATTTTAGCTTTTTTGAGTAATATGAATAATAATGTGAAAAGACTATATTAATTTTGAAAATCTCGCCAGTAAAGTTGTAAACGTAGACACATGATTCCTAAAGAGAAATGGTATTCCTTCTCTCACAATTATTACTTAACAATGGATTTGCTATGTAGTGTAAATTTTGTTATAGCTACAGGACTTTTCAAGAATTTACTCCCCCAAAGACCCTGTGTCCTTTAGGCTAGTAAAATAGCTAATAGATAGTGAGAATAAAGATTGTCGTGAGGTTACAAGTATAGCTAACCTCAAAGGGTTCTCATTGTATTCACATGTTGTACATGTCGTTATCCATATGCAAATTTTGATTTAATACAATATTCTCATCACTTAAAATAAAATATTCTTATCAGATTTGTGGTTAAAAACATGATCATTTTCCTAAAAGATTAGTGTACTTCATCATCTTCTGTGTTATTCTCTATGCAATTCATTTAGCAAACTCTTCATTGTAATATTTTGCCTAATTATGATCACAAGAACCCTCATAGATGACATTTCTTATTTTCTAAAACGAAAAATTTTATCAATAATGTAAATTTTGAGTGTCCCAAAGGAGGAATGGAGTGAAAACCATAAAAGGGTGAGTTGAGAGGAGCACATTCCAATTAATAGCTTGAATATTCTAAGCAAAGGATCATGGCACCTAAACTCAAAGGGAATGCCAACACCCTACCAAACTAAGGCTTCTCAAGCTATGAAGACTAGACTCGATGGATTGGAGTCACCACCAAGTTTTTGGGAGATATTGGGAAAACTAGAAGAACCTAGTGAGGACTGGCCACTAAGCAAATTAAGGGATTAATCTTATTAATGAACTATTAATTTGTTATAGCATTGATATCTATTTTGGATTGGGGTTATTACAACAATAAAGATAGATCAAATAATTATGCAAACAATGAAAAATAAGTGTGAACATAAACTATGTTGTTTCATCTATTTTCCTTGTCTGGGCTACTTCTATAAAAGTTCATATTTCAAATGAAAACAAATGATAGTAAGTGTGGTCTATTTTACTCTTCTTTAAACCAAATGCAATCAATTCACAACAAACATTAAGTTTATTTCTAATTTATGTGGTGGTCAACAAAGAAATTCGGAAGGGAAACCTATGATTTATTTCTTCGCAAGTGGGAAAAAAACCCCTTCATTAGAATTGAATCATAAACTAACCTACTTGAAACCAATTTAAGGAGGATACTTAGGCTTTTAGAATAGAACAAACAACTTGCAACAAAGAATAAGGTCAAAATATACTCTATGTGCTAAAGGTGATGTTGATCTTCCCTTTATAGAAACAAGCAAGCATAATGTATCCAAAGCAATGAAATGAGAATAGAGTAACCATACACAAAATTTCTAACTATGGAATATAAGTATGTGACCTATAGTTCCCTTGGTGAAGCATGTTATTTCCTCTCTCATAGGCTTTTTCTTTTGAGGTGGGGATTAAGGTTGTAGACAAAAATACGAATATGGAGAGAGACAATAATCAACTAATCTGACAAAGAGAAATCTATATGAACCATGAGTAGATGTTAATTGTAATAGTCTTCAACAATAGCAATGTTGATGAAGGTTAAGATCCAAGAAATCCCAAGAGAAATAAAGGTGGAAGGAGATTGTTAATTCACAAGAAAGATTTCAATCCTTTAGAGTTTTAAAGCATAAAAGGGGGCTAAAGACCCTTAACATAGAGCAAGACGGAAATATATGTAGATAATGAAATACTAGTTGGCATAGTTAATCATTGCAGTAAACATGGAAGCAACATTCCCATTGTGATGGTTCAAGAATAGGTGTTGCTGGCAAATTGTAAGAAATTGGACCAAACCATAGGTATTGATAAGAAATAACATCCTTTACTTTGCAAGAATGAACAAACTGCAAGCCACAAGTGTGGTATAGATAAGTAAATTTGAAACTAAGATTGTGTTCCTATACCACCCAATAAAAAAGGAAACTTAACCAAATTAACATATTGTAATGGATTAGGAATATTTAAGGATCAAATTGATGCTCTTAACTCAAACTTTGTGCATTGCATGAGACCCAAACCTAGTTAGGAAAAGAGTATCTATTAGACCTTATGTGCAACCAAGCGATAAAATACCAAAGTTTAGACCAAGGGATCCTTCCATGGTACACGTGTCCCACCAAAATGGGTGACCCCTAGGAAAAATATTTCTCCCATTTGTCTCTTCCTGCTGGCAGCCAACAACCCCTAAGAGCCACCTTGTAACCGATGTGGTGTGTCATTCATATCTCCACCACTTGCATCAATCATATGTCTCCTCACCCATTTGTCAAGAACACATGTTTGGAAGGCCTCTGATCAAAAGTTACTTTATTCATTTCACAAATGGGTGCTTATGCTTGTTTGTATTTGGGCATTTTGACATGGATTATGGGGTAACTTAGAAGAAAGAAGTGTTTTGGCCATAGTCTTGTTCCCTCACCTTAAATGGTGTGGG